>CAWUPM010000724.1:0-38002 GCA_963924295.1 Dioctria rufipes | reverse complement strand
TGTAGGAAAAAAATGTGATATCCATGGGTAATTTGTTGTGTTTGGGTTAGTGTTGTTTACGCTTCTTAACTCATGACACGATATTTCAGAAATGCTGTTAAGATTGAAACAGAAGGTCACGCAAACGAAGTTACTGCTCACAACTGAAAGAAATGAAATAAGCCTTCTGCTAAATAAAAGCTAGTGATTATCTTGCGAGTAATTTCAAATCACTACTAAGTCTTGATGGAACAGTATAAAATAATCGAATAGTCCTAGAAGAATTGAATTAACTAAGACCAGTTTGTCAACGCTATTTATTAGACGCCAAATTTTGGGCCTGATATTGAATCTTTTTACGCCTAATTTGTTTATTTCCTTTTTAACGCCACTCACATGCCAACCAAATGTTTTAATGGGTTTGTGAAAAGTACCATAAAAAACGTCCAAAATTACACCAAAAAAGTATATTCTTGGTACCTAGTAATTTAGTTTTCAACAAATCCTTCCCAACTGCTATGTAACCCTTCGTCTTTTGTTTACTGATAATTTATAACCATCTGAACTTCCTTACAGGAAAATGGGAGTTTTCTACAAAGCCAGGCAATTTAATCGTAAAAGTGAAAATGCCACGATATATTGCCAAATATAAAAGGAAGTCTGCAACGATTTCATTTGATTCACAGGAATAGATATAAATCTCGGCCAGTTCCAATTGAGGCTAACGATGTCATGTACTGAAGAAAATTGTCCAAAGCTCCACATGGAAATAAATTGGAAATTATGGTTACTGTGCAATAATGGCAATGTCCTGCTAGAATTACAATCGACAGGAATAACAATCTGGCAATAATTGGAAATTATTGCTATATCCTGCACAGTGTTAAGAGAAGAATTGAATTTCATGGCTAAGAAATAAATTTTTCCTATAATCAAAGTGAAAATCTACTTCGTTTATGACATGCTTCCCATGAAACATTCTAGTAGCTATTGATGGTAGTGCGAAATTAGCTTTTAGTTGTGATTTTTAATCACAACCAATAAATCTCTGCTATTGCAATAATCCTACGCAACTCTAAATGTACTATTAATTTTATGACGCATTTACCCATTTCTGGATTTTCACATTAATAGACCAATCTCATTTATGTTGTATGTTTAGAAGTAAAACTGGGCAAAGGGGGACGAATTCTGGATAGCAGGCTTGTCGGATAACGTTCTCTACCAAATTCACAGGAAAAATTAACATATTTAATGATGGCACTAAAGCTGCAATCCTCTTATATCTGTGTGTTTGAAATAATTATTTGGATTGATTTCGTTTTGTCGGAAATTGAATAGCTAACAAAAGCTAATAAATTATGAAATCTGGTAATGTATCAATTTAATATTTGTTTACTTCATTGTTAATCGGTGATTAGCATGAATTTTGGAAGCATATCTATATTTATCTTCATTAACATGTTTAATTAAATTATAGAGAAACATTATCACACATTACAGTTGAAATGGGACACAAAATTTACTAAAATTATACATGCAAATTTAGACATGTTTTCTATTTCCAAAGGCGTGATACTTAGTGCAAATATAACAATGTTCTAAATATAATTCAAAACTAAATGTATTTCAAGGTGTTTTTATGAGTAAATAATTATTATGTTTAGTCGGATCGGAGTGTATAATTAATATTAAAGTCGAAAATAAGAGTTAGTTTTGTCGATGTAGTATGATATAAAAATTAAATCAGATAACCCTAGAAAATCGCAAAAATCCCAGTATACTTGTTTCTATGGCATATCAGAGAATGATATTGACAGACATACCTGTTATGGTATACGTAAATAGCAAGAATATATAAGATTTTGAGAAATTGCTTAGATAAGTTTATTCGCAACACTAGCAAAACCAAATTCTACAACCAGATTATTACATAATTATCGAAATCGAAAGAATCCAATATTTTCAAAAAAATAAAGCAGGATAAGAAGAGTTCATACTTTATTTTCCATATTACATGTAAGAAGTAATAATTATTAAGTTGTATTGTGTTTGGCTCTGAAACCAGAATGGACAGAACTAATCAAGGTAATAAGAGCTTAGGTACTCTAAGATTTATTTGTACAAGATTTTTTTAAATACTTTGATAACATAGGATAGCAATAGTTGTACAGTCCAGCAAGGAGAATGCATTAGCCTTCTTTTTAGCCCATTTGTTTCCAGCTGATTTTCTTTCTTTTTTTTGTCAAAAACGATCCATTTTTTGATATATAATAGTAATATTTGATACTGAAAAACATCTGCATGCTTATTTTTTGTTTTTTTTTAGTAAGTATCAGTGGAGGACATGTATGTTGCAAAAACCTAACGCTTGGAATATTATTTTTATTTAACCCTTGGACCCTACCCATACCAGGAGAAATGTTAATCCTACCCTGGGCTTTCAGGTACCCCCATATATTTTGGTTTATTATTAATAAGTAACAACAATTTAAGGTAATATTTTTATTTATTCTAAAAAATAAATTAAATCAGTAAAACAAAAAATAGGTTAGAATTTGTTAGACAAACATATTTGACATATGTATGGCTTGGGTGAGCTTCATTTTCCGGTCCTTTTCTCTGGGGCACACAGCACACATTGTTTTTGGCTGTGAGAGTAGGAACCTGTGGTACTACAGGCCGTAAGATTAAAATTAAGACTCCTCCTAACAGAACATGAAGATTGGTAGGCAAAGTTCGCCATGTATACCGTTCTTCCATTTGTGGCGTGATGACCGCCAAGGCCAGATTGTTCAAAAACTTGCGTCAGGAGGACATATGAGTTAACACCAACTATAGTCAAAAGGCCATAAAAATGGACATTGGCCACCTCCTTGTCTTCCTGGATACGCTGTACCGCACCTTACCTCCTCAAATCGACCGCACATTTAGTTATATTGTAATATTCCATCATTTCTGATATTTTGCCTTTGTATGCATTGTAGACAACAGAGTAACGGACTTCTTCTGTTTAGATTTCGGCGGACAGTATGACAAAAGAGTAAGTTCTTCCGAATAAGCAAACTTGGCAGTATTTCGATCACGGTTTTTTAGCTTTAGTAAAAGAGGAGGAATCTCTCTTTTGTTTTTTCGTGGAACACTACTACATTAGTGACATGTTTGTACAATAATTCTTTTGCTACTGGTATAGAAGTGAACCAATTAACACAAGTCAAGTTACGATTGGTGCCATGGATAGGCTCAGTCAGTGTCATTGCGTAAAAGTGTGCAGACGGAATGTTTCTCGGAGCAGAGTCGTTGCCTAAATAGCCAACAGCTCGAATCATGTATGCAGTTTTGGAGTCACATAATGTTGTTAATTTAATTTCATATTTGTCAGGTTTAATTGGAATGTACATTTTGAAAACACACCTGCCTCTGAATCCCAGTAACATTTCCTCTAACGTACAGCAATCAGACGGGCTATATGCATTATTAGAAACGTTGGCGATGTGATGCAAAGGTATCTTATTGGTGCCAGTCTATTATTTTCTCGGCGTTCATCTCTCGTGGAACGATCGTTGGATCTCAAGCAGTTTGTTAGAAACCCAAATCTGGCTTCAGTCACTGTAGCACGAAAATAACCAACCCCTGAGTTTTTGTGAAGAAGTCCGTTGGTAGTCATGTGAGAGCTCCAGTCAAATAATAAAGCCCAAACAAAGCTCCGATTTCTATTACATTTGTATATTTAGCAATGGAAGAACGAATATTATCAGAAGTTGATGGGCTTTCCTCATCTTCTGTGTTCTGTACAGGCCTATCCCTTTTGTACTTTTCTCTTTGTCTAGTAATTTCATTATTAATGTTTCTGACTATTTCGACTAACTTTTCTTTTGTGAAAAAGAGACTCCATGCTTCCTTTTCTATTGTTATTTGACTGGCTGTGCTTTGAGGTCCCTGAGCTTGCTGTACAATGTTTCTTTGCCGAGTCTTAAGTCTAGCATGTCTTACGGCAGTCCGCCTGTATCCATCTTTGCCTTGTAGACGATTTGGAACATTCAAAGCACGGAGGAATTGTCCTGAAGAGTAATCAGATAGAGGTAAGTCGCCTTCTGAAAGGAATTCATCTGTGTCCACGTTAGCTTCAGACTCCAAAAGTGCGGAAGACTCTGCACGAAAATCTTCGATAATTCCATCCTCTTCGTTGTCACTGGCTAGATCGGGGACCACGACGGTAGGTCTCTTCTTCGTCAGAATCAGTATGGTGCACCTCGCGACTTATCTGCTAATCCACTTTCTCAATTGTATCTTCTATTCTAGAACAATAAAATAAAAAACTTATTGACGGAAACACAGAAATCATTGAACATAATGCCATGTTCGTAGACATTTTTCTAGTATACAATCAAAATTATAAGATAATATTATGAATAAAACTCACCAATGCAGATATTGTGCTCAAAACCTCGCTTTTCGTCATTAATTTCACAAGAAACTTCAACTGAAAATATTACGTTGTTACTAACCTGGAGTTTCACGAACCCCAAAACAGCGCCATCTAGGAGCGTGGGTGTGTGTTTGTAAACTAAGTACTACATTTTAGGCAGTGGGGTTTCCGAGACCCCAGGGTAGGGTTTGATGGTTAAATGTATTATTATACTTATGTAATATAAAAAAACAATACGCATAAAATTGTTTTAACTTGTCATGGTATATGTGAAGCACGCATCATGCAAAGCGACATCGCATGTAGTACAACGCTTTACTGTTTGACTTGAGCAGACTTAGCTTCTTTCTGAACGTTATTAAAATTTGCGGTCCAGTTGGTGCATTTGCACTGGTTTGTTTTTGACGTCTACTGTTACAGGGAGGATAACCGTCTTTATCTATAAGCGCATGAGCAAGTCGACGACGACGTTCTAGAGCGTCAAGCTGGTATCCGTAGTTACTGGCTAAAATCCAAGAATTTGTTGTTGCTACATCCAATAGGTACATAAAAATAGGCGAGTACTATTTTTTTCCACGGGCGGATATTTTATAATTAGATATGTATGTAGTTGTCTAACTGATCCACACCCCACATTAACCAATTATAGACTTTGCTTATGTGGAACCTCAGACTTCTTTTTTTTTACTAATTACATAGCGTAGTACAGACCCAAGTGGAAATACGGCATGCAAATTGGACAGCATGGATAGAACCTTATTTTCTTCCCAACGCGTTAATATTAATCGATTATTGCATAAATGAATGATTTGTGAGCTCCACTCTTATTTTAATCGAAAGTTTCTTATCCATAAGGCGAAGATTACTTACACGATTCTCTCTCAATGTACCCGTTCCGTCATATTCCATTTTCTGTAGTTTTGATACCAAGTTGGGATTTGCAAAAATGTTGTCGTAAACAAAGGAGGAATTGTTAATCCGGTACCCGTTTTTTCATTATTCGCGCGAAGCTAAGAATAACATATTCCCTAGACCTCCTAGAACTGCAAGCAAAAACAGAGACGATTAGCTGCAATCGAACAGGTTTATTTCTAATGAATTGCTTGCACCTATTACTAAAGAGGCAAAGATAACGTAATATTAAGAAGATAGGACACAGCCGAAGAAAATTGGAAATTTTTCGTGGTTTTTAGGCCGAAACAGGTAATGTCATATACTTTCGCCTTTTGCATGAATGGGGGAAAAGGACTTTTGTAGTGTAACTGAGACAACAAGTTTAAAACAAAAACTTAGAGAACATAGGGTTACCAGAATGATAAAATCTTCTTGAATATCCTTGAGTTCTGTTTAATAAGTTTTAAAATAAATTCATTTTGACTAGTACGCAAAAATTAATATTTTTATAAAATTATGAGTGAAAAAAAATTAAATTGAAACGTAGTTCCGAAATCACGCTGAGGGTGAGGTAAAAGAATAATAATTTAAACGATTATTTATATAAGGTAAATGAATTAAAAAAAGAACAATAAAAGTAAAATAGTATTTCCAAATGATCACGGAGGTAGCTGAGTCCACTCTCTTTTTTTTTAGAGTGGTGTCGCATGTAGCCCTATTCCCCTTTTGTACTATGTACAGTATGATCGCAGCCGAATAAACACGCGTTGACTTAAGCTCCATTGTTTTCGCTCACGTTCGTGTTCCACAAAAAATTAAGCAGTTGTCTTGCGTCTCTGAGTTTAATTATTGCTCTGTGCTTTTAACTTTGAGTGTTTATTGTTTATTGATACAATTTTCCACAACTGAATATATGCCATCCAAGAACATTAAAGTGCAGGCGCAAAGCAAGGTCATTGGATGCTCGAGTAGTAGTAGACAATCGACTCCCGTTACCACCCGTGCTACAGCAAAATCTTATCGAGTTGCAGCTGATAATACGCCTGGTAAAACAAACCGCTCTGAATCGGTCATATCTACAGATATGCTGGAACTTCTTGAGAGAAAAATTTCAAGAGGGCTTTCATTAATTAATACCGAAAGATTTCAAGAGATCGAGACCAGTATCTGTGAAAAAATTAATAGTCTTACAGCTGCGATTAGCTCACTAAACACCGACTTGGTTGCTGTTGCAAATGCTCACGAGCACATTCAGCATGAATTTTCTCCTATTCGAGCGGAGCTTGATGATTGTCGACGCACGCAGCGCTTGAGTGACGATATTATTACAGGCATTCCATACAGCAACAACGAAAATCCGCATAAGTTACTAGCGGGTATCACTGCAGCAATTAACTTCCATGCATCTGAGTATACTCGAGTATTTCGTGCCAATTTCAAGAAAAAGCAGAATATAAATGGACCCTCTAGTGCAAGAGCCAGTTCCCTCATTTTAAAGTTTTCATGTGCAGCTCAACAGAGTGCTTTTCTTCGGAAATTTTATGCAAAAAAAGGTGTAATATTATCGCAAATCGATCCAAGCTTTAAATCAGACCTAAAAATCTATGCGTATGAAAGCTTGTCTGAAAAAATCACCAAATTTTTCAGGCAGCTCTTCGCTTACGTAAATTGAATCCGATATTTTCAGTGACTACTCGCCGTGGTCTTGTTTCCATTAAAAAAAGTAAGGACAGTATGCCGGTCGCTGTTGATACGCTTGATGCATTACATAAATTCGAGACAGCTGTTTCAATTGATGCCTCACGGGTTTCTAATACCGTCGATGCGGACCCTGATGGAGCTTTGTTATGATTAAATTAGTTGTCAAGCATTGTTTTCTCTACTAATTAGGTTACTACTCATTTTTAATTTTAATTCTAGTTTTTCTTTTAATTAGATTAGATTGAATTTTATTAGTTAGATATATATATTTATTTATTATTTATTTATTTTCAGTAATTTTTTTTTTTCAATTTTTCCTTACATACTAAGTTTCTTTCACGAACTGCGATGATATATACATATACATCTGCGTGTGGTTTGTCTTGTTCTACTCAACTG
This sequence comes from Dioctria rufipes, assembly GCA_963924295.1. Lineage (NCBI taxonomy): Eukaryota > Metazoa > Arthropoda > Insecta > Diptera > Asilidae > Dioctria > Dioctria rufipes. The sequence continues at coordinate 30,600 of CAWUPM010000724.1, read as the reverse complement.
TGAGAGTGATTCGACAGTTGCTTTCTTCCACTGGTGTATCGCGAGCTATGGCATTGACAGTGCAATTAATATTATTAACCGAAGTCATTCCATCCTCGCACATCTCAATACCGGGTTATAACGTGTTTCGGAATGATCGTAGGAATCGTCTGGGGGGAGGAGTGGCGATTTACGTCAAGGATAGTCTCAAATCAAGACAGGTTTTCTCATCTGTGGGTGATGTAATTGAGTTCGTTGGGGTGGAAGTGGATTGTTGTGGTAATAAATGCATCCAATCTGCCGTGTACTGTCCTCCCAGCAGATTTAATTGTGAAGTGGCTCAAGAGTTCGGGGACACATTATCATATTTTACACAGCGTTTCTCAAATGTGATCGTCGCAGGTGATTTAAATGTTGATATATTACGTGATCTTTACCCTGTGAACCAAATCATTCATCTTCTTGATACTCTGAATCTGAATGTGGTGAACAAGCATCCTACCTATCATTATACGTCGAATCCTTCCCATCTTGGCTTATTTCTTGCTTCAGACATAAGTATAGTTAACTTCCAAGACCAAATGTGCCCTTTTAGTAACCTGGACCATGACATACTATTTCTTTCCCTAAATCTTCCTCTTAACCTATCTCCTAGGACTTACTCTTATCGTGACTCCAATCATATCGATACGGCAGCCTTGTTTGATCTGTGTTCTGGTTTACCATGGGATTCTATCTACTATTCTTCGTCAATCGATAGCCAAGTCGACATATTCTCCTACTTGTGTAGCTATCTATTCAATAAATACGTGCCAATTAAAACTAAATTTATGCGTGAGAATCGCTGCCCTTGGCTCTCACGGAGTGTTCAAGCTCTTATTAATGAGCGGGAGTTTTTGTACCAGCACTACAGGCGGCTTATAACGGGTGAGGCTTTAAACATGTACCGTGCTGCACGAAATAGTGCCACTATGGCTGTCCGCATAGCTAATATCATGCTGTTGGACCTGATTGTCTGTCTCCGCGTTTTAATAAAATTCTGCTTCTAATGATCGACACATACATTCTTCATATCCTGAACTCTTGTTTAATGTCCTCTTATTTTCCTAAGTCTTGGAAAGCGGCTTTGGTATTGCCAATTACCAAAAAACCTTCTCCGGAATATCCTGGTGATTTTAGGCCAATCAGTATATTAAGTTTCATGTCCAAAGTTTTGGAAAAGCTAATTAGCTTCCAGATTATTGGTCACTTAGAAAGTAACAAGCTCTTTTAATGTTGGCAGTCCGGTTTCCGGCGTTCTCACAGCTGCGAGACAGCTATACTTAAAGTGACTAGTGATATACGAGCAGCCTTAGACCAGGATAACGCTACCATTTTAGTTCTGCTTGATTTCTCAAAGACTTTCGATAGTGTAAATCACAGCTTGTTACAGCATAAGCTATCTAATTTTCTTGGATTTACTGCTTCCGCTTCTGCTCTGATCGGGAGTTTCTTGTCAGAACGCCATCAACGAGTAAATGTGGATGATAGATTGTCGGATTCATTTCCTCTCTCGACTGGTGTATCTCAGGGTTCAATCTTGGGGCCGTTCCTATTTAGTTTATTTATTAATGCCCTTCCTCTAGTTGGACGTGATGTCAGGATGCACTTATACGCAGATGATGTGCAGCTTTATCTAAACAGACGTATTGGCCTGTTTGAAGATGGCATCGCGAGTATTAATGACGATTTGAGTAGAATCGATGCCTGGTCCAAGATTAATATATTGAGATTGAATCCCTCTAAGTCTCAATATATTATTTTTCACAATAGTCCACTCCTTTCGTCTGATATCCCACCCGTAATTCTGGACGGTAAAACATTATGTCGTGCTAGTAAAGTGAAAAATTTGGGTATTGTGTTGAATCAAAATATGTGCTGCTGTGACAATACTAAATCAAAAATTAGTAAAATTTACTCCGGACTTCGAAGGCTCTGGCTCTCAGCCAGTATTTTGCCACAAGCAACTCGTTTAAATCTGGTTAAGACACTTATTCTGCCGTACTTCACATGCGGAAGTTTAATTTTCCCTCGACTTGATAGTGTTTGTACCCGTAAAATGGAGGTCGCGTTCAACGATTGCTTACGTTTCATCTTCGGACTTCGCAGATATAACCATGTCTCACCTTACCGCGATCAGCTGGTAGGCTGCCCGCTTACTACATATATCAAGAAAAGAGCGTTAGTGTACTTTTTTAACCTGCAAAAAAATAATGAACCATACTACCTTAGAGAAATGTGTAATTTCACTAATTCAAATAGAAACAGGAACATTATTTTTCCTTGTTTTACTAGGCTTGTCATGGAGGGCTCTTATCTTGTCCATACTGCACGCTCTTGGAATGCTCGCCCATCTAGTATCGTTGATGCACATTTCTTAATTAGTCGCCCTTAAATTTACTTGATTTTCTTGTCAGGATCACTTCTCACAGCAGAGTACTATCGTGAATTATTGTAGCTTTGTTTTTGTTTTTGTTTTTCTATGGCATTTGTTAGTATTTAATTCTAGTGTCTAGTATTCTGTTTTTGTAGTTCATTATAACTTGTTTTTGTTACTCAGTTTTTAATTTGTCATTTTAAGCGCAATATTTATTTATTTATTATTATTATCATAAGTTACTTCTGAATTGTTTATAGCTTTTCCTCCACGTTTAGTACAATTATTTTTAGGTATAATAAAAGATTGTAATCTTGTATACTATCGCCTTTAATAAATGTTATGTTATGTTATGTTATTTGTACTATGATTTATAAACTTTGAACGGATAATACCTTATTTTTATATCATTTTTCCTTGATATCTCTATTAAAAAATTTAAGTATGAAGTAAATTCGCATCCTTATAAATAATTTTAAAACAAATGAAAGTTCAGCTTGCTCGAAACACTTATATGAGATTAAATTGGTTGATAGTATGTCATATAGTTTTTCAGCAAAATAAGGATCTGTTACTAATATGCTGAAATGCTGTATAAAGGTATCGTCTAATTTTTTTTAATACTTAGCAAACTTCTTTAAACGTAATGAACGTTGAGTGGTGTGAGAGTTGTTGTTCTTCCAGTCCGGATCAAATGTGGCTATTTTTTCATTTTCTGTAAATATAACCTACAAAATAATCTTTCTACCAAGTCGAATTGTCGCAATCATTTGGTAAAGATAAGTATAAGTGCGCCGCAGAAACAGAATTGAGTTTGCTAGAGATAGGTATAGGAGGGAGAGCACTGGAAATAAGTTCTCTTTGATGTTCGCAATTACCAGTTTTAAACAATTCAATGTATTTCATGGAACATACTTTTATAAAAGCCCTCATGAATTGGACCGGAATGGGATGGTGATTATTACCCCCCCCCCCCCAGCTTGTACGGAAGAAATTTCGAGGCAAGCTTGAATTATTATTCGTTGAGTTAAGAGAAAGGGAAATCCTTCATTCTTTAAGTTCTTCCGTACAAATTTCGAGGCAAGCCTGAATTATTATTCGTTGAGTTAAGAGAAAGGGAAATCCTTCATTCTTTAAGTTCTTCCAAAGTTGACGAATGCCCGCAATTGTGATTAACAAACCATCCAAATACTTCAAGGTTTACGTAATATGCTTTCCATCATGATTTATGATTGGAATAGATTCTACAAATTCTAACATATTTTGGATTTCTGTAATCTGAAACTCCATACATTTAAAAGGTTTTTTATGCTATTTGTATTCTGTTGGCTTTGATGGATTCAGCATATCGAAAAGTTAATCGCACTTTTCTAAAAATTCTGCTGTTTGCAAATCCTATGGTGAAGTTTCGTTTAAACTAACTTGGGTGTAAATTCCAGAAGCTACCGTCCTACTTAAAACTTTTACTGCCAGTTTAACCTGAATTTTCTTAAAATTGTTAGGACGTAAGTGAGTATTTGTCAACTTATGCGCCATACGAAATTAATCCTTGCAGTCCCAGTTATAAAAATTGGCAATATCTGACCATTTTGCTATCTTGCTTCTCACAAATTTCATATTATATTTTATTAAATTATTCCTGATTGATTTCATTAAATGTGGGGGATCAAATATATATACTAACTTCATATTACCTATTTTAAATGTTGGATTGGATTTGTTCACCGATAAAATACTCGCTAGAGCGGAAGTTGGTGCCCTAATCAGTTACTAAAGCAGTCGGTTTGAGTCCTATATCTTTTAGTTTCTGAATAGCTTCAATTAATATCTCTTTTATCTTAAAAGGTGAACAAATACTTTTGCACATAAAGTATCCTAAAGGCTGCTTCCAATTATCTTCTATGCGTCTAACCGTTATAACAAAAGCACTTCTTGCAATACAATTTGGCCGTAGAGATCCATCGTCTTGGAAACCTATCACTTCTCCTGTATTTTTGTCGTAAAATAAATTTCCTTTTAACGACAATTCATCCAAACAAATAATACAAAATTTGGAAAAATCTGTCAATTGTTCGGACCTCATTTTAAGCGCACTAAAACAAAGTACATATTTTTGTAAGAATCTAGATGTAAACCAGACTTCTAAGAAATAATGGGGAAATATTCGTAAGTTAGGAGTCCACGGGCGAGAGATACCAGCTGTAAATCTGGACCCAAATAAATTAAACAACTCTTTTCCGATATGCGTCTCTGGCTCGTCTCCTTGGCCTGAAGGTTTATCAGGTGATGGTTTTTCCTTTCATTGTGTTGAGAAAATTTAGGTTATGCTGACTCTGTCTAATATTAAATCAAATACGTCCGGACCGGTTGGACTGCAACCAAAATTTATAAAAGTTATTGCGCTTACAATAGACAATGCTCTAACGCACATCTTCAACCATTGCATCATGCATCACTACATTTCAATTCCCCATTCAATGGAAACAAGAGTTGGAAGTGCCTATCCACTGCATGTATCCAAAGTGACTTCCGCTTGTTTAGGCTTCTATGCTACTTGGCTAAAGCATTTGTAAAGTGGTATACCAGCAAACCATGACTACATGAAAAGAAACCGTTTACTATCAGTCTGGCAATCTGGGTTTCGTCCTTATCACAGTGTTGTGAAACCGCTATGCTGAATGTGAGATCGAATATTCACATGGCCCTTAATGAAGATCATCTGACTATTTTTGCGCTACTTAATTTTAGTAAGACGTTCGACTCGATAGATCACACGAAATTAAATTCCTCTCCTCTTCGTGGGCAATAACTTTCATGAAAAGTTTTCTAAGTGGGCGAGCCAATTTGTAAAAATAAATAGTATTACCTTGAGAATTATATTTCTCTCTTGTGGCGTGCTCCAGGGATCCATACTTGGTCCCTTGCTTTTCAGTCTCTATATCAATGATGTCCCAGATGTTAGTGTAGATGCTGCTGTTCATCTGTATGCTGATGTTTTGCAAATATACTGTAGTAGACCAATTGGCTTAATGAAAGATTTCGTATGTCGGATAAAATCATAAACGTGTATATGCCTTATCTGAGCAAAATAACTCTCAATCACAATAAATCGAACTGTCTGGCAAGCCACAGACGTGATATTGATGAAAACTTTTTACCGTTGATCTATTTGAATAGCAATAGACTAGTATATGTAAATTCTGTGTAGTGTTTAGAATTTCATCTCAACTCAACATTTTGCTTTTATCATCTTGTCAGTGTTACACTAACGAAAATATATGGATGCCTGCGACAGCTTTGGTTGAACTCCGATTTCCTCATTTACGAGTAAAACTAATTAAATCCCTTTTACTACCCTATTTCACATATGGCTGTACGATATTTCCAATCCTCGCTTCAGTCTGTGGTAGGAAACTCTTGGTAGCATTCAATGATGTAACCCGATTTGTCTTCAAATTACGGAGGTATAGTCACATCTCTTCTTATGTAACATGCTTGCTTGGTTGTGCATTACAGACTTCTTTCATAGACTTATCTACAGCGAGAAGCCTTCGTACCTATTTGAGGGATTGAGTTTCCTGCAATCATCCCGTCACATTAACCTTTCGATCTCTCATTCTAAAGCATGATATGGGCCTCTGTTCAGCAATTTCACTCACCCTACTCACCACTCACTTACGCGAAGACACTTGTTTCTTTATTTTGGAACTTACTACTGCTTATATGCTATTGACATGGCTATTTGTCTCTACTTTTGTTTTGTGAGTGCGACGTTAAACAACTTTGGACGGGATTTTTATTCATTATTTAAATTATTATAAAACAAATAACTGGAGGAGGAAGTATTTAATGCGGGAAAATTGTCCTTGGGACAAAGAAGCAGGCTGGTAGAATTTTTTAGGGAGAATCCGAATTCTTTTAGCTGGTAAATCAGATCCTGCCATTATACCCAAGTACTTGCCATTGTTGACGAAAGATGCTGGAAGTATTTTAAAAGCAATTGATGATGAGACTTTTTCTGCTTTATTTTGAAATCATATATTTAATTTACGTAAATCTTTGCGTCTATTAACAAAAAGATAATTTAAATAATATTCTTGCCTTAATCACGATTTCATTAGTTTATAATCTGATTTATATTTATTATTATCATTATTAAATTATATTTATAAGGATTGCCTGAACACTTTATTTATTTTATTTTTAATTGTTATTAAGGTTTTAACAGGCACTAGTGGCAGTATACAACTTTGCACAAAATCAGATAAAGATAAGAAGTTTTGAAAAAAACAAAGCTGATTCCATACTTTTGTTAAATTGTAAATGTAATTGGGTCACAATCAGCGCCATTTAAGACAACTATAACACGAAGGGGTCCGTTTTCAGAACTTTGTTATATAGTCATTCCACAGAAAATCGAAAAAATAATGTATAAATTTGTGCATTGACCAACTCCGATTTTGATAAAATTTTACAGGTGGGTTTGTCTTATTGTTAGTAGTACTTTGCTGAAATATTTTTCGTTTTTGTCCATTTTTGACGGCGATATGGTATTTTGAAATTTGGAAAAAGTGGCAAATTTTGCTTGGAAGCTGTAAATTCAAAACTTTATATCTTAGGATGTATGCATCGTAAGCCCGTGAAACAAACTCCATTTGTTTAAGGAAGCTTTAAAGCTCCTGAAAAAAATTAGCTGAGGTCCTTTTTCTGAAAATTTGTTTTCAAGGAAAATGGATATGTTCGTTATCCTTGAATATCTCAAAATGCGCAATCTCGATTTCTTTTATTTTTTTTAATTTAATCCTTAATGGCTTTTGAGGAAACTGTAGAAAGGAGAAAATGGCACTCCTTGAAGTTTGGATGGAGTTAATTTTTAAATATATGTAGTTCAGAAAACTTCGAACGAATATTGATGAAGTGTGCTGAGTACTCAGATTTAATGTAATATATCTACGTAATGTAGCTAGGATTATATCCTGAAATGGTCAACTACCGTAAAAATATTAAAAGAAACGTATTGATAATAATATAATATGTTTAATTAACTTTTTTATATATATAAGTATGTAAGTATCTTAGAAATATTTATAAGTAAAATTAAAATTATTATGAGGCCTATGTAAATTCTATATTTAAGATTTCCTTAATTTAATTAACTCTGCTATATATTTAATTTTACTGGCTGTTAGAATATAAACACCATTATTCATTTGAGGATTAATTTGACATATTAATGAAGATTTTAAAACTGATTGAACATCTGGTGCATTTGGAAATTGAAAGGGATGAGAAGGTCCTGCTGGATGATGTGTTGTTACATTAAACATTTCGTGCTTTTCGTCATTGGAAATAATGTAGCCCAACCACCAGGTGCTACTTTTTACATAGATGATAAAGCCAGATGTGTCTTCATCAATGGTATTTGTGAGCTTTGCGCCAGACAATAAGTTGTACTTTGTTCCTTCGGAAGAAAACGAATATCTTTTTATCAAAACAATTCCCTCGTTGACCGGAATTACGGTATGAAGTTTTTGTGTCGATGGAATTCTATGAGCTCTTGAAAATCTGTCATTCAAGTTAATTTCTTCCTGGTAATATTCTTCTTGTGGAACAAAACTAAAATTTATGTTATTAATATTTTCACTCGCCCATTCATAAAGCAGACGAGGTGTTATTATTTGATGATTGAAGGGACGTTGTAGACTAGCTTTCGTGGCTAAACGTTTGACAGTTCCTCCGAGGCCGTCACATACACTTTTTCCATGAGCAGTTGCAAAAAAGTGCCAAGTACAAGGACATCCAAAATCTGCATCATGCATGGTAATATTTAGAAAGTTTTTTTCTATTTTTGTATTGAGATGCCGAACCATCTGAAAAATATGTAATTTTTTTTAAAACACCGTATTTCTCTTTAAGATATTTCATTAGGTATCGCTGGAAAAGGTATACAAGAACAGTATTATGTTTGAGGCAATCCGATATTATGACCAAATTTGTATGCTCAATATTTGAATTTTCGTTTTTAAAATATATACCGAAAGGATGTATGGTTGCCTGTGAATTAGTCCAATGAAAACTAACTCTGAACTTCATCTTGAATCACAAAAGAATAATTCTCCGAAAAATCCATAATAACCAAAAACTCGTTTTGATTTAAGGAATCCTTTATCTCCTTGAGAAAGCTGCCTTGTCGTTCTGTAATGAAAGAGTGTGGAATTAATACAGTCATCCTTTTCTGAAATGCGTCTAAGAAGTCATCAGTATTTTCAGTGATTGTTTCCAAATTTGATCAGTCCGTTGATATCCATTGTTGGTATGTAATTGTCTCTACGCAATTCTCTTCGAAAACCTTTTCTAGTTCTTCTTTTAAAGAGAGAAAGCCGGGGCACTGTGGACAATTATTTAAAAAACATTTAGTGTCGGGTGGATTGCAAATCATCGTGGATATGCAGCTTTTATAAGTGGTAATATTTTGTTGGCTATGTGTTTTGCTTTTGATATCTGCAGTCATTAACTTTATATTTTGATGTGAAGCATCAGCTAAAATGCAATTTTTTGGTCGAAGGGAGGCGAATTTTGAAAAACTGATTTTGTTCTCTGGATGCGATGACTTGAAGCTTAGGTGTATTTCCTTCAAATTCCCTAAAAGTACCCTTTTTTGCACATGGTTCCTTTCGCCATCAACCTGAATAAAATTTTGTTAAAAGAATCCTTGAAAAAATTGACTATTACCTTTATTGAAACAAAATCCTTTTTTCCAGGCATGAGCCTGCTGATTTCGTCATTAAGATAAAATTGTATCGTCATTTCTTTTAATTTCGTATCAATGTCTATAGATTTTCGAGGGCGTATAGATAATACTCCTTGTTCTTGTAATATTTGCTTACTTTTCCTCAACATATAGCTCGTAGTTCCTGGAAATGTTTCCATGATTTTTGTAGCAGTCCAGTCTTCCGGTAAAAGTGTCAATATCATGCATTTCATATTTTTATCTTGTGTTGTTCTCTCAGTTTATTCGCGAATTTTTCCGAAAATCCACTAGATTTTGTTTCTTGGACGATTGGTACATTAAAAATTTTAGTGGATATGGCATCCATAATGCTTTTAAGTTCTCTTTCCACATATGTGCTATCACTCATTCGCCTCCTTTGAATTTCTGGTTCTCCTAAGTAATGAAGACACTCTTGAAAGCAGTTGAGAGCAGCGTCTCTGTCGAAAAACTCAACATCTTGACTATCAGCAATACTTTGTATATCCTCGGGACTCTCAATCTCTACAGAAGGTGAAGGACCGGGTAACTTATAGACTTCTAATCGGCACTGCGAACATATTTTCCATTTCAGCTGTAAATTTGGTAGACGATCTATCATCCTTTTGGTAAAATTTCTTAAATTTTGGCGTTTAGAGGAATGACTTGATTTTAAAAAAGGATAACAACACTCCCGTAGTTTATAACGATTCTCCATGCTTAATGCTATAATTGTATATATGGTAATAATATACAGTTACGATTTCTAAGAATAATTAAACTTAAACTAATTTCAGTAAAAAAAAATAAAATTGCAAAATACGTTTTGCTTACTAATTGAAACGACGTTGCACTAATAATTTCAGATACACGGAGTCATCTCACTTTTATACTTACCAATTACTTATACAACACAACTGAAACACATTTTCCTTTAAATTATATACACATATACTTCATTTACCTCACTCAGATTGACTTGTTTCGAATGCAAGTAAATACCTTTGGTTACTTGCATCCCCAAGCAAAATATAGATGTTTAACATATAACCGATCTTATAATATTTTCCAACTTAAATTTCGTTAGGATCATATATTGTTATACATATACATAGTCTAGATATATTAGGTTCGATCAGGTAAAATGGAAACTGTTGAGATGATATATGCGATAAAAGAAAAACAGGTAGAAAGGATGCATTGAGCAAAATTATAACAAGTTTAAATTATTATATGGTAGGTAGAACTTTCAAAGATTATTTTCATATGTAAACATTGAGAAAACAATGAGTTGTTTAGTTGAGGTTTCTGATATAACTATATTCATATGTATATATATGACATCAATCTAAAAGTTGCAGTATGTGCATTTTCTTTTTATTTTCCTGTATCACTGTAATTTTTAAAACCAGCTGCATACAAGTATTTGATAACGCACCATATAACATCAATTTTCGTTCGAAGTTTTCTGAACTACATATATTTAAAACTTAACTCCATCCAAACTTCAAGGAGTTCCATTTTCTCCTTTCTACAGTTTCCTCAAAAGCCATTAAGGATTAAATTAAAAAAAAATAAAAGAAATCGAGATTGCGCATTTTGAGATATTCAAGGATAACGAACATATCCATTTTCCTTGAAAACAAATTTTCAGAAAAAGGACCTCAGCTTTTTTTTTTTTCAGGAGCTTTAAAGCTTCCTTAAACAAATGGAGTTTGTTTCACGGGCTTACGATGCATACATCCTAAGATATAAAGTTTTGAATTTACAGCTTCCAAGCAAAATTTGCCACTTTTTCCAAATTTCAAAATACCATATCGCCGTCAAAAATGGACAAAAACGAAAAATATTTCAGCAAAGTACTACCAACAAGAAGACCAACCAACCTGTAAAATTTTATCAAAATCGGAGATGGTCCATTCACAGGATTTGTCGATTTTCTGTGGAATGACGCACACACTTGTGCGCAGACGAAGGACACATAAATAATCTACGACTCATGTGCGACAATTAATCAGGTAAGTTCTATGCCCACTACATATTTCTTCATTTTTCAAAAAATAAATTAAAAACACACAAACTTTCTATCTTAAAATAATTCTAATTACTTTTTAATTCTAGTTCCGTAAAGAATAAACAACTGCTTGACACATAAAAAATATTCACCACAATTGTAGTGGATTATTTTAGTTATCAGTGTACATCTCTATCTTCCATTTGTTTTCTAAAATACCTAAATGGTGAAATCGAAGTGAGTGACTTCTGTCACACAGCCATAAATGAGTGAGAATGCAGAAAGAAATAGTTCTCACAATGCACTCTAGATGAGAACTATTTCTTTGTCCAGCCCATTTGTTTGTGGAACCGTTTGCCAGCGAACAGGGTCCGACAAAATCTTTTACAAATCAATATAGTCATAGTCATTGTCATAGATAAATTTATTAAACGCCCCGGCCACAGCCACGTCAGACAATGGTGGGCGCATCGAAAAGTTACAAGAATAAACTTAATACTAACATATGGGTTAGCGATTAAATATATAAAATTAGTGGGACAAAAGTATATAAAAGAATTAGAAGTATAGAAGGATTAAAAGGTTAGAGCTAGAGTACATAGTTTAGAGAGCTAAAGTAACTAAAGTAAAAGTTAATACTGGCGTACATTAATATTAAGAGCCAGATTTTTGTATATATCAACTATTATTATAATTAATACAACAATATTGCCATTAAACTTATCTTAACCCAGATCTGCCTGGTTTTCCTAACTATTAGTGATCTCCTTAATTTTTTTTAATATGTTTTTAGTTTAGTCTCCTTAGTATATTACTATATCTTGTTTTTCCCAAATATGCATATTTACGTAGATAGAGGGTTGTACCGTACGGTACCACTAGGCATTTGTATATACAAAAGTCATTATGTTCTGAAAAATTTATAATGAAGCTTCCAATAGGTTTAAACGTAGTAAAAATACATTAAGTTAAATAGCTTCACATAAATGATGGCTCATGCATAAATTCCTCCTAAGTTTTTTGGTGAAATTGTGAAACAAAGCCCTACTTCGCATTTAAAGCATTGGCAGTGTATGCGCGAGTGACACCCTATACAGCGTCGGCGTTCTTTCCATGGGATAATTAGATGATTTATGCCAGCGTACCTCAAGTATTTCTGATACACTGAAAAAGAAACATTTTTTGTATTTTTTGTGTTAATAAGCGTGAAACATTTAAATAAATTATCGAAATACAAACAGAAAAGAAGCTTCTTTATTTCACTGGGAAAGTTGTCGAGCATTTTAACAAGAGTAGCAGCACATTTACCAAAATCACATTCATACTGTTCATTTGGAGTTGCTTTGTTCCCTTGGTAAATTTCAAATGACGTTAGGTATCCCGACGGAGTGTTCAGGCACCAAGCCTTGAAGCCGAATCGTATAGGCTTGCCTCTAATAAATTGGTTACAGAGATGGCGCCCATAATAAGGAATCATATTTTCATCCAAATTCAAACATTTTTCTGGGATGTCCTTTTTCGTTTCTGCGATATCACAGTTTTATTAATTTTTCTTGTTTTTCTTACGCAGTCTGCTTTCTCGTCCTCCTTTTTTGATGATGAATCTTTACCTTCATCATGTTCCTCACCTTGATGACCATCAGATGATTTTTGATTGTAAATATCTTCTGTTTGCCGTATAAGTACGAGCTCCGCTTTTGCTCGCAACTGGTTTCCAGACAGATTATCTATACGAGGCCGGCTTCATCTTCGTCCCCTGAATCTTTGTCTGAGTATACGGTGCCTGCTGGTGATATTGGCAATATCCATATCATCATCCTCGAGAATCTGTATGGCCTCAGCAATTGTTAAATTCCTAGAACAAAAATTTTAAAATATGGACACGCAGACAAAATATGCGTTGAGTGAAAATAAGATTTATTATAAAAAAACGAAATTCAATCGTGGCTTACAAATGACCTTTTTTATCCAACAAAAGTTAATTTATAAATCAATCGATGTAAAACTCACATGAAAATATGTAAATTATTGAAAACTTTTATTTCATACAAAATGCTATGACATTTGCCTAGTGGTCTCATACGGTACCACCCAAATTTTGCGCCTCATATCTTTAACTGTAAGTATACTGTGCCCAAAAAATAAGGTGACATTTGAATTTAAACTGCGCGCGTCAAAATAGTTGGCGAATTGGTTGCTTTTTTAGGTTGGTAGGACTGTCTTTGACATCCATGCTAAACCATACGTCAAAATATTCATTAGTGTTTGAGACACGCTTCGTTTTGTGAGCTGTTCGTCTTTTGCGATGTCGAAATTTGTTGAGCAAAGAATTTGCATTAAATTTTGTTTGCGGAATCAATTTTCTGCTGCGGATTCGTTGAGGATAGTGAAGAAAGCCTTTGGTGATGAGGCTATGTCGAACAAGAATGTTTACAAGTAGTATAGTGAATTTCAAGCAGGCCGTGAACGTTTCGAAGACGAAGAGCGCCCTGGGCGACCATCAACCTCAACCGAGGAAGCTCACGTCCAAAAAATTAAAGATTTGGTGTTTGAAAATCGTCGATTAACGATTAGAGACCTTGCTGATGATATTGGCATATCGAAAGGCTCAGTCAATACCATTTTGAAGGATGCTTTGGCCTCAAACGCCGTCAAATCTCGACTGGTACCGAAATCGTTGAATTTTTTGGAAAAAAGACGTAGGGTTGAAGTGTGTGAAACAATGCTTTCTGACTACATTGACAAGACGAAATGCATGATCACTGGAGACGAGACTTGGGTCTATGCTGACGACCCCGAAACGACCGATCAATCGAGCGAATATCGTGCCAAGGGTGTGCCAAGGCCAAAAAAACCGCGCCAAAGTCGCTCAAAAATTAAGGTGATGTTGACTATTTTTTTTTCGATTATCGTGGTGTTGTGCATTCTGAGTTCCTTCCCCCGGGTCAAACAGTCAACAAGGAATATTATCTGAACGTTATGCGTCATTTGCGTAACGCTATCCGCCAAAAGAGGCCGGAATTGTGGAATGACAACTCTTGGTTTTTACACCACGATAATGCGCCGTTTCACACTGCACTTGTTCTTCGTGACCATTTCGCCAAAAACTCGACACATATCGTTCCACAACCACCGTATTCACCTTATTTGGCGCCGTGCGATTTCTGGATGTTCAGCAAGCTCAAAAGACCGCTCCGAGGACACCGTTTTGAGACGATAGAGCAGATTTAAGCCGCCGAGAGGAAGGAGCTAAAAGCCATCCCTGAAATCGACTTTTTCAAGTGTTTCGAAGATTGGAATATCCGTTGGCATAAGTGCATTGCATCGGGAGGGGATTACTTTGAAGGCGATGAAATTGATTTGGAAGAATAAATAAAGAATTTGCAATATAAATTCAATGTCACCTTATTTTTTGGACACATATGACCTAAAGTTTCATATAGAATACATCCTAAGAGCAGTTTTCTAGGCTATTGTAACAACATTTATTTAAAATCATAATTTTAGTGGGATTACTAAATACTTACTTTACACGAACATCAATCACGATTGCCCTGAAAATATGTTGCAAATTTTACACAAACACTAACACCTTTGTATGAGAGATAAGTTAATACTACGATTGCTAATTAACAAATGGACTGTCTTTCAGTGAAATACACAAAAAGGTAGAAGAATTTTCAATCAGTGCTGCCAGATTAAGAACTTTAGGCTATTGTATTCTCTGTGGTACCATACGGTACCGCTAGGCAGATCTGGGTTAAGATTTTAGGGAGCAGTTTGGATACATATTGTTATAGCTATTTGATAAGTTTTTTCTATTCTAACTGTATATATGTACATGCTTTTTTTTCTATCATTCTCTCAGTTCTATAAATTTACCTCGTTTACTTACTCATAATCTAATAGAAATAGAGCTTGTTCTTAAAATCTATAATTATTCGTTAGTTTAGTTTGGCTAAGCTTAGTTCTAGTTTTTAGTAAATTAATGTAATCTCCCCCAAATTTAATGTTGCACAATTTTTGTAATTATGTACAACCACTTGTACGTTTAAGATCATGTTATCTTTTGTACTATTACTGAAATATATTCTATTCTATGCGAATTTTTTCTATTAACCAATTTCACTCCGTAATGAGATGCCGTGGTTCAGATTTTGTAAAACTTTATATATATTGCCTATTGCGTCTAACATAGGTATTTATTAAATTTGAATGCTCTCTGTTGCTCATTTTAGTAGTTACAGTACAGCGAAAATGCATCGGTGGAGTTAAACACACAAAACAATATATTTCTTTTCACACTGTAAAAAAAAGCAAGCAAACTATAGAAAAACATCAGAAATTTATGAAAAACATAACACAAATTCAAAGTTCGAAATTTGTGTAATTTTACAACCTACTGTGGAATGTCATCACCTGTTTTGAAACATGCGCCGTATTTGAAAACCGTCTGACTCTTACAAACGCGGCATCGCTTCCTTTTGTTGTCGTCGATTTTTATAATTTCATGTTTTCCGCCTAAATATTTGGCTGTATTTTGATGTACTTCATCGGCATTATCAGCATAATCTGTATCAAGCGGTTAATTCAAAAATGCGATTTTTATAGCTGGCCTAAACTCTAAAAGAGGTGTAGGGTTTTCGCATAACTTTTTGTGTAAACACCAAGCATTTGTCACGGCCATGTCAAGGCAATTCGAAATCAGTGACCACTACCACTTTTTTCCCTTGATTCCTATCCTCTATTTTGATAAGAAGTGATCAAATAGATCAACTCCCCCCATGTTTTCGTTGTACCTTTACACGGTGTTTGGACAGCTTACTTACTTTATGAAAAACGTTTTGCATCCATTACAGGTTAAACAACATCTAACTTAGAAAAAAGGTTACTACAGAATTATCGTTCCATCTGAGGGCAAAACACTAGTTAGAACAATCACAAAATGCCTCATAATGTCCACTTTTTTTTTCTTAAAGTCCTTTGGAATAGTAACGGGCATTTTTCTGTTCAACTATCCCTTATTATAACCATAGCATAAAAGCGATCCTTATTTAGATTAGATAGCAGTCTATTATTGAAATAAACCTTGTGGTTTTCTGGCTCAACGACAATTTCTAAAAGTTTTCTTATGACATTTTCTCCCACCCTCATCAGTGGGTCGAATTCTTCATTTTTTTCCGCATACGGGATTAATCTGTACACATAGTCACCAGTTGAAGCCGGACAGCAAATTTTGGGTGAAAATTCCAAATTGTGCACAGTTTGTAGAAAGTTTTGTCATGAATTCTCTGACCTTGAAAAATTTGCCATTATCCCATTAATTGTTACTTGCTAAGAGCAAATTCCATCTGATTTTATACTATAGATTACGGGACATTGTGTTTCTTATTATTTTGAAATCGGAATCCGGGGATGTCAACCAGTACAATTGCTCTTGTGGAACAAGTTGGTGATCCGAAAAGAGCAAAACACCAACAAAACCTCTTCAACTGAGGTAAGGTCAGTGGAAAATTTCTCTTGTTCTTTTGCTGAGCATATATTTTTGACTGCTGTCTATCATGCTATTTCAAGTTATTCTTTCGCGTGGAATTTCCAATTTCAGAATATATTGTATCGAATTCATACCTTGCCAATTTACTTTGCCATTCCAGCAGGATTTCGCTGAAGAGAGAGAACTCCATCTTCTTTTTGCCATTCAGACAAGATTCCTTTCACCTCTAGTGCGCCAACAACTTCTGCCGGAAAAATTTCCTCATTTTCCTTACGTGATATTTCATTTTAAATGACTATCAGAACCAGCTTTACACAAGCTCGCTGCATGGACACGTTTAATATATAAACGGTCAACGATACATGCGTTTCATCATTTAGTCGGTGTTAGTACTAGTATGTTAAAATAAACATAAGCCAAACACCGGATAAAATTACATGCAATTCACAAAAAACAATACAAAAAGATTAAATATTATATAAACGTTTTTTTTTTTAAACATGCTTAGAAACGTCAAGAACAAACTGCTCAGCCATATTATTAACAGCAATGCACATGCGATTAACAGGTTCATACATGCTAAAGTTAGACCTTCAGGAGTTAACATGCAACAAAGGTAGCCTTCTCAAATTGTGCCTACTATCACGAAAAGAGATTTTGTTAAGCAACAACGGGGAATCAATATTCGCGTTTAAGAGCTGATGCACAAAAGTTACATCGGCAACTATGCGACGTTTCTTGAGCGAGTGCATATTTAAAAGCTCCAACCGATCCTCATAGGGTGGAAGAATTAATGAATTATTCCAGGGTAGGTGCCTGAGAGCAAATCGTAGGAAGTTCCGTTGAACAGACTCGATACGGTCGATGTGTGTACCGTAAAATGGAGACCAGACCTGGCTAGCGTCTTCAAGAAGTGGTCTTACAAAGCAAGTGTACAAACGCAATGTTATGGTAGGATTTGAAACCTCTTGGGACCAACGTTTTATAAAGCCCAGCATGGAACTACTCTTTGATACTGTGTAGTTTATGTGGGTGATAAAATTCAATCTATGGTCACATTTGATACCCAAGTCACAAAGAGCACCCACATGGCGAATCGAGGAATTCGAGGACACATAATCGTAAGAAATTGGTTTCTGATTTCTGTGGAAAGTCATAACCTCACATTTGTCTATACTGTGTGTCAAGTTATTGCTTTTACACCAATCGTAAAATCTGTGAAGGTCACTCTGTAGCTGCTCACAATCGTTAAAAAATTTAATCTGGGCGAAAAGTTTAATGTCGTCAGCATAAATCAAGACCTTTCAGTACTTCAGAACAGAGACAATGTCATCAATAGACAGAATAAAGAACAACGGGCCCAAGTGACTCCCTTGAGACGCCAGACGAAGCTTTCAGGACTCCTGAGATGGAATGTCGAAACAAGATTTGATATGTTCTGTTATCTAAGTAAGACTCCGTCCATTTATGAAATGTTAGAGGAAACCCATACTTTTCCATTTTAAAGAGTATCACGGAGTTAGATAACTTGTCGAACTTGCAAATCCGCCAATGGTATCTGAGACAAATTCCAACAAGTTAGTGGGAGTAGATCTGCCCGAAATAAACCCATGTTGGTTTGAAGAGAGTAAACTATTACAGGAGGTTGATAATTGAGAAGAAATTATAGATTCGAATAATTTGGGCGTGCAAGATAATTTTGCAATAGACCTATAGTTAGAAATATCATTTTTACTACCTTTTTTGTGGATAGGTATGATAAAGGAATTTTTTCATCTAGAAATTCAACATCGCTTACATTACCATCTAGCTCCGGAGGAAGAATACATATTGTTGGATCATCATGAGGTCTAACTTTATCGAGCAATTAGTTAATTTCAGCAACGGCTTCTTCAAGTCACTAGAATTCCCTTGGAATCTAAAACAACAAAATGTTAGTTCTTCACTCCACTGACCCGTTTTTGCAACACACTAAGTAAAACAGTAATAGCAGTCAAAACTTCTAATTTTGTTTTACCTTTCTGTTTTTATCAGTGGAGTGAAATTGGTTAAAGTGGAACAAAATTACTCCAGAATGATCCGTAATTCTGTAGACGTCGAAAGTTTCTTGATTACGCACAAGATCAGCAAGCAAATAAATTATTATATAACTGAATTATGCTTTTATTATTAAATTATTAACTTTCCTATTTTATTTCCTATTGAAACTAATCATAAAATAATAAAATTGCATCTACGATTAACAAAAGTGAGCGACCAACCCTTTTTGGGTTAATTGTATCAAAGGTAAATATCCTGATACACAGGAATATGCAATTTACTTAAGGAAAATACTCAATTCAGTTTCAGATCACGCTTCGGGCATGGCAAACATTCTTCGTTTACACAAGTATTTAACAAGAACAAACAGGCAGACGTGAACCGAACACTTCCATTACAAGCCGGGCATTAGCAAGACTTTCATTTATTAAAATTCAAACGGAGTTCGCCAAAATAAGAAAGAAACTTGCACCCTCCATAGCAAGAGTTTTGTATTTTTTTGTTTCTTTTAAAAAGTCTGCAGAAAATGTAAATTTCCCTGAAAGTGTCGTTATTTCTTTGAACAGGTTAAGAGAATAAAGCATGTAAGGTTTCAGTCCTGTAGGTACTATGTATGTCCTAATTATTATCACAGGGCGTATTGAATGGGAACAATTTCTCAACTGCTCTAAGTACAGAGTTTTATAAAATAATTAAATATTTATTAAAATTTTCTATGAAATGATTGGCATAAAACGCAATTGCCAATTCAACTCGTACCTTTTCAATGCTGTGTGTGCAAATTTCAGGAAAAATGTGTAAATTTTGCTGATTCGTTCCATAAGCAAAATTTTTGATTGAGCTACCAAGTTGCGGGAACAAATTCGTGACTTATTGCAAATTACTCTTGACTTGAGTTTATTATGTACCCATGTAGAGATTTCGGATTGAGTAAAGCTTCATCAGCCGAAATTGACTACCTGATCAGAGCATTCATCATTTCTTCCTATGAAGTACAATGTGCACTCAAAACGAGTTTCCCCATTTATCACAACTGACTTCAAGTAGAGCTCATCCACGTGTACTTGAGCTATCAATCAATGTGCCTTGAAATATGACGGCTGTGGAGAAGAGAGATGTGCGTTTTTTTTTATCTGTAACAATACTGACTAAATTTACAGATTTACTTACGTATACAATAAAGGACACCTTTCCGTTTTCAGCATTAATTGAGAATTGACTATATTGTTGCCGTGAAATATAAATTGAATTTTTACAATACGAAAGTGTAAATATTTCCTTTCTTTAATTGGAAACCAAAAATACAGTTCTCCCTTATGAGTGGAGAAAACAGCTTCTATTACCTCTGTGTATTGTTCAATTGAGCAAAAAATATTGGAACACTGTAAATATTAGACTGGAACCTTAGATACAAAAAATGTTAAAGGGTTTTTACATTAAATAGAAATATTAAGTTCCTTGTATTAGACTGGACTTATTACAAAATGCAAAATAAAAATACGCCAAACGTTGACAATTACTTTATTTAATACCAATTACTGACCTCCGGCGCGTCCCTGCACACCATCGCGATCTGTCAGCTAAATAGAACAGGTCTCAGTGAGTAAAACTTGAATCCCAATCATAAAATACACACGCACGTAAGATCGCCTTCTAGACCAAAATGTAATTCGTGGTCACTGGAGGAAACACACTCACTCATACTAGGCCTAATTTTCATTACTTAAGTCACCAGGCAATCCAATTCTGCTACCATGTAGTCCGTTTAGGATTACCTAGACCTTTCTCAAACCAATACAACTTTACTCACCCATTCACTCTTTCAATAGTCACTTAAAATACTGAGGCTACAACCTACCTCTAACATGCACAATTTTAAACTACCTACGTCATGCAAATTCCATGCAGCAAAATCTAAAGCTCGTCGGAGCTACTTTCTCGACTCAGTGAAGGAATTTAAGGAAATTCTTTTATTTCCTAGATTCCATTTTCCAAGAACTACGCAGTAGTTATTTATTTGATTTATTACTGCATCAGGTTACCTCTGGATTCTGCCGACAGCTCGGCCAGCCTGACCCTTGGACGTCCTCGTGCAGTGTTGCTCGTCTCAATATTCTCGTCATACTCGTCCTCCTCTTCATCGGTTTCCAGTAGTCCTGATGTCCATCTTTTCAGTCGATCAGCGGCCTTCGCATTCTAAAATTTTGCTCGTTCGTTTTGTAATATTCGCTTCACTTGGAAAGGCCCTTTGTAAGAAGGTAGCAATTTTTTACTTTGTCCGTCACTACTTATGAATTTTCGAGCCAATTATAAGTCTCCAGCTGGTTTAATATTGTTGCAGTTTCTAGACTTCTCTTGTTCTTGATTTTTGCGTACTTTGGTTATCGCTTGTTCTCTTTGTTTTTCTATGTCGACTTCAGATGTTTGCACTTGCCCTAATTCGGCTGTTGTAACTGCATCAGTTAGTAATACTATGAACCGTGTTATTAATATCAAACTAAAACTTGCTGACTTCTTTATGCCGATGGGTATTCTGTTTCGCAGTTGAAGACAATTATGAGAGTTTAGTAGAATTGAATTGCTTGACTTGACCATTTGCGCGCGGTGTTGCCACGGTAGTTTGTATGTGATTAATTCCATTCTGTTCGCAGAATCTATTGAAAGCATGAGATGTATAGCAAGTGCCTTTATCTGTTATCAGTCTGCCTGGAACTTGTTTCTAAAAATGTAATTACGGGTAGAGTTTTCGTATCTTTTACGGCTTTTAAGCGAGTATATTTCGTGAATCCGTCTATCGTTACAATAATGTACTTCTTACCACTTGTGCTTTTGACAATAGGTCCTAAATGATCCATATGTAGAGAGTGAAACAGGATTGTCCCTTTTTCGATAGAGTCAAGAAAGCTTGGTTGCTTACCCTTTGGTTTCTTATGATAAACTCATGGTATACAATTATTGATGTATCTATCGTGTTACGTACTCTCTCATTTTGTGTAACCTAAAATTTTCGCAGATTTTTAATAATATTTTATCCCCTCCAAAATTACCCAAGTCATCATGAGATGCTCTTAAAATTTGAGATCTCATGTCTTTTGGAATAACCCATTTGTCACCCTTTTTGGTTTTTCTGTACACTCTTCCTTCATGTAGACAGTCTTCTGTATGGACACATTTTTCATAGTCCGTTTTGGGTTTTTTTGTAAAATCCCGTATATCAATGTAAGTTTTTCGTCATTAAGTTGATCTACCAAAACTTTCTGGTACTTCTATCCTTAGTATCTCGTGCTCTTTTATCGATGTACCCGTTTAGGTTATATTGCGGCTTAAAGCGTCAACGTGAGTCATTTTACTTCCGGGACGATATTCTACTGTGAAAGAAAATTCCTGAAGTTGAAGCCACCATCTAGTGATTCGTGGGATAATATCCCTCTTACTTGCAGCTGCTTTGATCGCATTGCAGCCTGTGACTACCTTGACTTGTATATCTATCAGATAAGGCCGAAATTTCTTTAATGTTTCCACTACAGCTAAAGTCTCTAATTGATATGAATGATATTTTTCTTCCGCTGAAGTGGTTTGTAGACTATAATATGGCACTGGTTATAATTTAGATTTACTTTGACTTTGGAGCAGTATTCCTGGTAATTATTTTTGGCTGGTATCTGTGGGTATCTCTGTCTCTGCTACTGGATCGTAAATTGCTAAAAGTGGACGACTTGTGAGTTTTTGTTTTAACAGCTCAAATTATTGTTCTTGTTGACTTTCCCATTTTCAGTTATTATCTTTCTTCGTTAGATGTGTAAGTGGTTTTTTAAGAGTCGCATATCCTTCTATGAATTGTCGAAAGAATCCCGTTAGTCCTAAAAATTGCCGTACATTATGAGCGTTTTTAGGACTCGGGAAATTGGTGATGCTCTTTGTTTTTTCAAGGCGTGCTTGCATTTCTTCTTTACTTATATCGAATCCCAAGTAATTAATTTTAGTTTTAAAGAAATAACATTTTTCGTTATTCAGTGTTAAATGGTAGTCTTTAAGAATTGTCCAGACGTTTCGTAGACGCTCCATACATTGTGAAAATTCTTGAGAAGGTATTATGCTATCGTCCAAGTAAGCTGTTGCGATCGTTCCTCGAAGTGGATCAAGTATTCTGTTTATCATACGTTGGAATTTTCCTGGAGCCATTGTTATCCCGAATAGCATTCTATTGAATGCGTACTGGCCATTACACGTAGTGAAAGCTGTCTTACTTCTTGAATTCTCTTCGATTGGAGTTTGACAATATCCCAACATCATATCGAGGTTAGTGAAGAGCTTATTTCCTTATAATTGATTTATTTGATCGTCGATCCTTGGTAAAGGGTAACGGTTTTATTTAATTTTTTCATTAAGCTTGCGATAGTCGATACATAAACGATCTCTTCCACCTTTCTTTTTTACCGACAGGACAGGTGAGACGAAAAATGAGGTTGATTCCCTAATTATTTTACCTGCTAATAGTTCATTTACTATCGTTTTCACCTTTTCCCTGCTGGCAGTTGACATTCGGTATGGGCAATGCTTGGTGGGTATTTCGCTTGTTAACTCCAGTTTAAGCTCCCCGGGTATCGTACTTCCTAGTTCATTAATGTTAGAAGAGAAACAGGCGCTATACTTACTCAATATTGAAACTAATTGCTTCCGTTCGACATCAGATATATGTATTTACATCAAACTTAAAGGTACTGAAATTCAACTTTCTTAAATCACTGTTCGATGTTATTTCTGCATCTTGTTTAAGCTCTACTTTGCATTTAATACCCCAAGCCAAATTCTTTAGGGTTTTATATGTAAATCCTTACATGATATATTGATCATTGGTAAAACACATTCACCATTGTACCTAACAATTCATCTCAACACACAATATTCTTTACACTCTTTCATTCTTAAGCTGGTTTCAATGATGAGAGCAATTCAAGACAAGTGTTTGATACATCTACAACAATGTCGTCAATTCCATTCTTTGAATTTCGAATTTCTTTTATTATAACTTCGCTGTCAATTCCCTGGTTAAGCAAAATGGGTTTTATTTTTGTTATAACCTCCTCCGCGATGTCGTAAATATTTTTGTTTCTTGATTCGCTCGAATTATCTTCGCTCTCCCTGACAAGACCTTGTAGATTGTCTCTTATGCATTTGGTATAATCGACTGCATCAGGGTTTAAGGGATAGAGCCCACATTTCCGGAAACCATTTTGTATACTTGAGGGAAGCGTAGCCATTTTCAAAATGGTAGCGAGTAATGACAAATAGTCGACTTTGTCAGGTTTTTGTTAATATTTTCTGTTTTACATTGCCATTCCCTAACATTCTGTTTTCAGCGACTTAAAAACACTAACATTTGCTGGTTGTAACATATGTGTAGTATTGGGAGGATGAGCGTAAAAAATTATCCCGTTTGCGCAGCAAGACTCGCTTAGCTCCAACGTTAAATGGGACTTGTGGCCATCAATAAAAATTATCACAGGTTTGAATTCGTTCATTATTTAGCCATGTGTTTACCCCATTCGCGATATATTCGAAGAATATATCGCTTCTCATCTAAACTGACTCGGAACGACCTAAAAACCAGTCCTTTGGTATGCCATTTACTACATCCCTAGGTGGTCGGACGTAGGGGAATACAACCATAGGCACGACTGTTTCGCCACTTGCAGTAAATACCAACAGAACCGTGATGGTTTCTTTCTCACTTCCTGGTTGAATTTTATACACATTTTTGAATCATTTTGTAGCCAACACTCTTCCAGTTTTTGAGCAAAGAGAGAGACTAGTTTCATCTCCATTTAATACTCGTCTTGGATCTTTGATCTTCCGCATTCACCTCCTTTATATAGTTTTGGAACTCGTCAAACCATTTTCGAATAACTTCCTCCATCGCAGCTCTAGCTTTTGTTACGCCTTCGAGAATTCGATGAGCAAGCTCTGGATTTCTTTTCAGGAAAAGATTATACCATTTTCATTCTGGTCGCCCATTTTTAAAGGAAGTAATCCTGCCATCGTCTTGCACAATTTTTTGGACAGTGTTCAAAAGGTTATCGGGACTTAACGGAAACCCACATTTGGCCAACGACTCACACCATTTGTCTAGTTTTTTTCTTCGGCTTCTGTCAAGATACTTTGTGGTCCAGGTTTTTCTATACTTTCGGGACGCCTTCCAGACAATTTATCCTGTAGTGTTGTTCTTGGAATGTTATATTTCCTGCCCTCTGCTCTCATAGATAATTTTCCTTGCGGAATGTCCGACAATGCGTCGGACCAGTATATCCCTCCATGTTTTCTTACCTGCAATGCATTAAACCACACTAATTAATAAAGTGCTGCTCGTAGGCCGCAATTTAGATCAGGGTAAAAAATTCAGTACTAATTCGCGGCCACCATTATACGCAAACTGGCTCATGATAGTAATCATGTATTCATGTATCCATTTATTTCGCGAATTAATTTAAATTTTATCCAACATTATCTTAATTTGAAATATATTTACTTAAAAAACTTCTTCACGAAATTAAAGTGAAATAAAAAACGCATTCCCTTACCTTTTAAATTCACAGCACTGCACTAAAAAAAAACTACGCTTTACTGCACTTGCGCACTATTTACATGCCGACATCTAATGAACTGAACTCTGATGAGTCATGTTTAACTTAACGATCCTGTTGCTCACTTTAGGGGTAGTAGACACATACACGAACATAAGCATACAGAAATATCTGCATTTTAAGGAAAATACGTCGTTTTATGGCATGTTATAAAAAGAAGTGGACGCGAATTGGGTAGTGGACGCGAATTGGGTAGTGGACGCGAATTGGGTAGTGGACGCGAATTGGTGCATTTACCCTATACACAATATTTAATATTAGTTGTAGGTCGCTTCGATTTCACATGGAAATCTCAAAAGGAAAAAGCCATAAAATATAATGTAGGTTTGTTGTAAATACTGAAAAGTGCAAACATATTATTACAAATAAAGGAAAGATGACTGAGCAAATGTTTTTACCTCTGGTATCAAAAATTTCGTTTTTTATATGTCTCCGTTGTAAATTAAAACTTTGTGAATCCATCTTGATTCAAATGCAATAAATAATTATTTCTGAAAGAAAATATGATTAAGATTTATTTAAGCAATACAGAAATCGAGTCGGTTACCAAGTGTTTAAAGTTATGCACGTGTGTTAGCTAGTGTGCTGGCAACTGAATCGTAGTTTTTATCATACCCGGTATTGTACAAAAACATAAATTTTTAAAGAAAAAACGAAACAATTCGACGCTTAATTGGGTACTCTATATTAAGTCCGAGATATAACTCCACACAAGCTTCAGTAATTTGAAATCGAAGATATTATATGGGTCAAGTTAAGTTATATTTAAGTACACTTACCCTTGCAAATACAAAAAGCTGTCATTCAATGAAATACGGTTTATAACACTCTTCACTAAAAACGCTTCCCGACTGGTTTGTAGTTTTCACACAACTAAACTGCGTACTTTCTAGCAGAAGGCCAACAGTTAGTTTTTAATTTCAGGAAACCTCGAATGATCATTTACGATAAATGATTATCCTACATTTGCCGTAAACGAAATTACATATTACTTCATTAAAACAATGAACCTTGTTTTTCATTTACTAAAAAAAAGCCGCATTTACCGAAATTGTACTTGTTATCAATCATTTAAAACAACTGTACAACTTTTGTTGGAAACGATCAGTCGATTCTGGCAAGTGTGGTCATTTAAAGCAAATGAAATGCAATTCCTGTATATCAAGTATTTTTGCACGACTTCTTTCAGTGCACTAACAAATAATTTTTTTTTACAACCGCCTCCTAAAAACATGGAATATAATCAGGGTTATGACCATTCTCAGGATAATACAAGTAACTAGTCAATGACTGACATTCCCACGAGTTCCGCGAATCCTGGTCCATAGGCAATATTAAATACGAAAATGGTAATTATGAGCAGTGGGGTTTCAACAACATCCAACGATAAATCTTTGTTGCAACATTTACTTATGCTCGGCGAAAGAAAAGGATTTCCACTAGATACAAATATTTAAAATTATTGGAAAACTACTAACCATGGAAGTGATATTAACCAATTTGTTCAAGTTGCACTTGCGGTCCCAGCTACGCAAGTTTCTGTAGAAAGAGGATTTAGTGCTTTGTCACTCATCTTAACAAAACTTAGAAGTAAATTATCGAATATTACCGTAAATAATATAATGATGGCAAAATTAAGTTTTTCCGTATTAGAAAATGTTGATCTAAATTTTTTAAACGAAGATTCATTTCTCGAATAAAAATGTCTACACTATTTTCGGTATTTTAATTTATTCTTTTGTAAACTAATATATGTATATTTTACCAAGAATTAAAGAACATTTTTCTATTTATCCTATTTATGTCGACCTAATTAACCCTTTGATGCTCGAATTAATTCTGATAATAAAAAAAAATATTTATGCATTTGAATATTTCTATATATAGCTAAGAAACATGTGTAAGAAGTTTCATAAAGCTGGGGTTAAAAGTTCAAGCTAAAGGGGTTCTTGCATACCATATATGCAACTATGGGCGATTAAGGCAGGATATCTAGCAATTTACGATTTACCGGTTTTTGTGAAACTATGTATTTTATTTTAAAGAAATCATGATAATTTCATACAAAACTAATTTAAATGAAATATTTAAATAAAATTTAGGAATGGAGCAATAAAAAAAACAATTCCTTTCTGCATTAGAACACAAGGGCACTTTACATTTAGAACACAAAGTTTTTGGCATTCCTGACTTACAAAAAGCACACCCATTCATTCCTTCCAGTGTGCTAGTTCATCATAGTAGATATCATTATTCGTCATGATCCATACTCTAATTACGTCTAATGAGATTTTTAGCAAAAAGTAGTGACTTAGAAATCCTTGCTTTAACTACTCTGAGCTGGTCACATTTTTTGCCAGGATTTATTTTGCTTTGGTTTCTCTGGTGGAGAAGCCATGCGTTTGTTTGCTGAGCTGAGGCACCAGTAAATAATCCCAGTAAAGTACTTGTTGGATCTGTGATTAATCTGGTATAGCTCGATGAGCATATCAGCCAAATCAACACCACCCATAAATTTGTTGTAATTAGCCACCATGGAAGATTGATTCCAATAAAGTCTTTCTGTTTATTGCTCCAACGTCGGCAAGTGTTAATAGGCTCTAAATCTGGATATGCAAAAATAAATTGAACACTTTTGTTGGTAATCTACTTTACTACTGAGATGTTATGAGTGACTTCTACTTTATGATTATAAGATTCACTCCCAACTAATTTTAAATATTCGTCAGTTTGTAACGGACAATGGCCAAGTCTATATTTGGTCTAATTGTACCCATGTAAAACAATCCGCATTGTTCCAAAACTACGGATAATTGTATTGAAGAAAACGAGTTATCGAAAAAATTTTAAAATTTTTATGCTTTAGAAGTGTTGCTGTTAAATACAGGACAAAATCTGATGAGCATCATAATGCTCGAAGTAGTAAATTATTCCTGAAGCTCCGGCACGTGTAAAAACTTTGAAACCCCACTTAAGAGGTTTGTTCGGAATATATTGTTTTAACAAAGAACGACCTATAGAAAAAATGAAACATTCATATTCATCAATATTAAAATTGAAAAATACCTTTGAAAGGCATAATTTGTTCGTCAACAGAATGGAACTCTTCCGCGGAACCTTATTAAAATTTGTATTCAGAGTTTGCAGTAAAGGACACACTTTATAAAGCTTGTCATAATTGGGGTCATCTATTCGCAATTTGAGTACTATTGTCAGTGATATGTAAGTATTGTTTTATATTTTCGAACTTGTTTCTACTCATGACATCCACACTGATAGGAGTGTGTGATTCTTTGAAATAAGCGTGTATTCGTCTTCATCTTCTGATAAAAACAGTTGACTTTTTCATTCGCAATCTGGAATATTAAACGATTGTTTCTCTATTTTAAGTTTTTTAAATCAATTTTTTTAAAACATTGTGTTTCTGGTTGTTTGGAGATATCTTGTGCTGCGCTACGTACTATCCTTGCGCCCTCACGCGGACCTTCAATAAGTGTATCATCATTCATATCTTCATTTGTATTCCGCTTCCAGTTGCTCTAACCAACCTTATCGCAAAGCATCTTCGATAAATTCTTCATCGTTCTGACATACATACCCATCCTCAGAATCATCCAAAGTTCTCAATAATTACTTCCAACTTGCTTGCAGTTAACAGTTTTCGTCGTGGTATTTTCAATGCTAAAAAAAAAGTACATAAATATATGCAAAAAAAAACACACACTGAAGAATAATTGGCCTAAAAAATTTCATAAACGCCCAACAAGCAACTCCGAAAAATAATTCCAGGAACAAGTTCATATGGCAAATATTCACAAAATTACAGTAAATTATGTATTTAGAATCTAAGTAAATTGTTTCGACCACTTGAGCATAAAAAAGGTGTTTAACTAATAACTAGTACTTATGTATACGTTCTGACAATAGAAAAAAAAAACAGAACTTGCGCATAATTTGAACATCTAACTAAGAATGAGCTCCATAATACTGACAGGGCCCTTTTGCTCCGAACGCCCTCTAAGCCATATATTTACGTCATATTCGAAGTTACCCGACACAACCGGAAAATTCCTAGAATGGGTACATTTGCTGTTGTATATATGTAGCTGTCGGCCTCAAACGGTTAACATACGTAAATAATTCGATTTGGGAAAATCGTCAAAGCTTTTGTAAAACCTATTTTCACATATTCCTATCTCCGAAACTGCTCCACTTGTGTAAGCACAGTGAAAAACCTCCAATACTTGTATATTATATGATTTTTTTTATGAAGAGCCGAGGCGCTCGCTCCCGAGCGTTACATGAGCCGCTTATTTTGAAAGTGGTGGAAGTCCATTTTATTTAACGACGAAATACTGAAATATTTTAGTATAAATTCATGTAAAAAAAGGATTTAAAATATTTACAGTAACTAACATTGAACTTTTGTGTGTTTTCAAGTTAAAGATTGTGTAAATTTATTAATCAATTATATTTACTAAGGAATTCTGAAGAAAATAGCAATACTATACTATTCAAGGACTTGTTTTTGCTCTAGCTCGAGAGCGATAGCTTTAAGAAAAATTTGTAGGCTCAGGCATAGCTGTAAAGACGTTACAGATATCAACGATTCTGAGGTTTACTTACGAAAAATTAAAAACAATAACGGTAAAGATAACAAACCTCACAGCATGTGATATGAAAATGTGATAAAAATCACAATTTTTCATAATAAAACCTCAGTCTCGCTGAAATCCGTAACGTCTTTACGGCTAATGTAGTTGGGCCTATAGCCACTCACGACGAGCTTTTCGTACCCTATTTTGAGCAGTTGGAACTAAAGACAGAAACACATCCAAGCAAGCATCAGGCCTGGCCTCAGGGCATGGCCACAATAGTGCACCGCACATGGCATCGCCCTGAGCTTGGTGTGCGATGGAAAATTTTATCCCTTATCTCAAATAGAAATGGCCACAGTGGAGCACCGCACCTTGCATCGCTCCCTGCACCAACCATTGCAGTTTAACATACTAACACCGACTAAGTGATGAAAACTGAAAAGCATGTATTGTTAACCGTTTATTTATTAAACGAGTTACTACAGCGCGCTTGTGTTAAGCTGGTTCTGATAGTAAAAAAAAAACTGTTTTTGTAACAAACTTCTTTAATTTCATGTTAAGTATTTTCTAATTCTGACATACTAGGACAATAAATTACTACATTGACTTGAATAGGTTAAGAGCTAATAACTCTTTAAAGGATACAGATAGCACATAGGGTATAATAGGT
>CAWUPM010000723.1:0-91683 GCA_963924295.1 Dioctria rufipes | reverse complement strand
ATTTGTGACAGTAAAAAATAATTTTTTGAAAAATTTACTATAGAAAAGGCAATCCTCGGCGTATTTAAAATTTGCGACAGTGAAAATAATTTTTTGAAAAATTTACTATAGAAAAGAAAACCCTCGGCGTATTTAAAATTTGCGACGGTAAAATATATTTTTTGAAAAATTTACTATTGAAAAGGCAATCCTCGGTGTATTTAAAATTTGCGAAGGTAAAAAATAATTTTTCAAAAAATTTACTATAGTGAAGGCAATCCTCGGCGTATTTAAAATTTGCGGCAGTAAAAAATAATTTTTTGCAAAATTTACTATAGAAAAGGCAATCCTCGGCGTATTTAAAATTTCCTACAGTAAAAAATAATTCTTTGAAAAATTTACTATAGAAAAGGCAATCCTCGGTTTATTTAAAATTTGCGAAAATAAAAATTATTTTTTGAAAAATTTACTATAGAAAAGGCAACCTTCGGCGTATTTAAAATTTGCGACAGTAAAATTTACTATTGAAAAGGCAATCCTCGGCGTTTTTAAAATTTGCGACAGTAAAAAAATATTTTTTGAAAAATTTACTATAGAAAAGGGAATCCTCGGCGTATTTAAAATTTGCGACAGTGAAAATAATTTTTTGAAAAATTTATTATAGAAAAGGCCATACTCGCCGTATTTAAAATTGGCGACAGAAAAAAATTATTTTTTGAAAAATTTACAATAGAAGGGGCCATACTCACCGTATTTTAAATTTGCGACAGTAAAAAATAATTTTTGGAAAAATTTACTAGAGAAAAGACCATACTCGCCGTATTTAAAATTTGCGACAGAAAGATATAATTTTTTGAAAAATTTATAATAGAAAAGGCAATCCTCGGCGTATTTAAAATTTGCGACTGTAAAAAATAATTTTTTGAAAAATTTACTATAGAAAAGACCATACTCGCCGTATTTAAAATTTGCGACAGAAAAAAATAATTTTTTGAAAAATTTATAATAGAAAAGGCAATCCTCGGCGTATTTAAAATTTGCGACAGAAAAAATAATTTTTTTAAAAATTTACTATAGAAATGGCAATCCTCGGCGTATTTAAAATTCCGAGAGTAAAAAATTATTTTTTGAAAAATTTACAATAGAAAGGGCCATACTCACCGTATTTAAAATTTGCGACAGAAAAAAAATAATTTTTTGAAAAATTTATAATAGAAAAGGCAAACCTCGGCGTATTTAAAATTTGCGACAGTAAAAAATAATTTTTTGAAACATTTACTATAGAAAAAGCAATTCTCGGCGCATTTAAAATTTTTATTTGAAAAATTTACTATAGAAAAGGCAATCCTCGGAGTATTTAAAACTTGCGACGGTAAAATTTAGTTTTTGAAAAATTTACTATTGAAAAGGTAATCTTCGGCGTAATTAAAATTTGCGACGGTAAAAAATAATTTTTGAAAAATTTACTATAGAAAAGGCAATCCTCGGAGTTTTTAAAATTTGCGACAGTTAAAAAATTTTTTTTGAAAAATTTACTATAAAAAAGGCCATATTCTCCGCATTTAAAATTTGCGACAGAAAAAAATAATTTTTTGAAAAATTACAATAGAAAAGGCAATCCCCGGCGTATTTAAAATTTGCGACAATAACAATAATTTTTTGAAAATTTACTGTAGAAAAGGCAAGCCTCGGCCTATTTAAAATTTGCGACAGTAAAAATAATTTTTTGAAACCATTTACAATAGAAAAGGCAATCCCTGGCTTATTTAAAATTTGCGACGGTAGAAAATAATTTGATGGAAAATTTTCTATAGGAAAGGTCAAACCCGCCGTATTTAAAATTTGCGTCAGAAAAAAATTATATTTTGAAAAATTTACTATAGAAAAGGCAATCCTCGGCATATTTAAAATTTGCGACGGTAAAATTTATTTTTTGAAAAATTTACTATTGAAAAGGCAATCCTCGGCGTAATTAAAATTTGCGACAGTAAAAAATAATTTTTTGAAAAATTTACTATAGAAAAACAATCCTCGGCGTCTTTAAAGTTTGCCACATTTGAAAATAATTTTTTGAAAAATTTATTATAGAAAAGGCCATACTCGCCGTATTTAAAATTGGCTACAGAAAAAAATTATTTTTGGAAAAATTTACAATAGCAAAGGCAATACTCGGCGTATTTAAAATTTGCGACAGTTAAAAATAATTTTTTGAAAAATTTACTATAGAAAACGCCATCCTCGCCGTATTTAAAATTTGCGACAGAAAAAAATTATTTTTTGAAAAGTTTACAATAGAAAAGGCAATCCTCGGCGTATTTAAAATTTGTGACAGTAAAAAATAATTCTTTGAAAAATGTACTATGAAAAGGCAATCCTCGGTGTATTTAAAATTTGTGACAGTAAAAAATAATTTTTTGAAAAATTTACTATAGAAAAGGCAATCCTCGGCGTATTTAAAATTTGCGACAGTGAAAATAATTTTTTGAAAAATTTACTATAAAAGGCAACCCTCGGCGTATTTAAAATTTGCGACGGTAAAATATATTTTTTGAAAAATTTACTATTGAAAAGGCAATCCTCGGTGTATTTAAAATTTGTGAAGGTAAAAAATAATTTTTCAAAAAATTTACTATAGTAAAGGCAATCCTCGGCGTATTTAAAATTTGCGCCAGTAAAAAATAATTTTTTGCAAAATTTACTATAGAAAAGGCAATCCTCGGCGTATTTAAAATTTCCTACAGTAAAAAAATAATTCTTTGAAAAATTTACTATAGAAAAGGCAATCCTCGGTTTACTTAAAATTTGCGAAAATAAAAATTATTTTTTGAAAAATTTACTATAGAAAAGGCAACCTTCGGCGTATTTAAAATTTGCGACAGTAAAATTTATATTTTGAAAAATTTACTATTGAAAAGGCAATCCTCGGCGTTTTTAAAATTTGCGACAGTAAAAAATATTTTTTGCAAAATTTACTATAGAAAAGGGAATCCTCGGCGTATTTAAAATTTGCGACAGTGAAAATAATTTTTTGAAAAATTTATTATAGAAAAGGCCATACTCGCCGTATTTAAAATTGGCGACAGTAAAAAATTATTTTTTGAAAAATTTACAATAGAAAGGGCCATACTCACCGTATTTTAAAATTGCGACAGTAAAAAATAATTTTTGGAAAAATTTACTAGAGAAAAGACCATACTCGCCGTATTTAAAATTTGCGACAGAAAAATATAATTTTTTGAAAAATTTATAATAGAAAAGGCAATCCTCGGCGTATTTAAAATTTGCGACAGTAAAAAATAATTTTTTGAAAAATTTACTATAGAAAAGACCATACTCGCCGTATTTAAAATTTGCGACAGAAAAAAATAATTTTTTGAAAAATTTATAATAGAAAAGGCAATCCTCGGTGTATTTAAAATTTGCGACAGAAAAAAAAATTTTTTATAAAAATTTACTATAGAAATGGCAATCCTCGGCGTATTTAAAATTCCGACAGTAAAAAATTATTTTTTGAAAAGTTTACAATAGAAAGGGCCATACTCACCGTATTTTAAATTTGCGACAGTAAAAAATAATTTTTTGAAAAATTTACTATAGAAAAGGTCATTCTCGCCGTATTAAAATTTGCGACAATAAAAAATAATTTTTTGAAAAATTTACTATAGAAAAGACCATACCCGCCGTATTTAAAATTTGCGACAGAAAAACAAATTTTTTGAAAAATTTATAATAGAAAAGGCAATCCTCGGCGTATTTAAAATTTGCGACAGTAAAAAATAATTTTTTGAAAAATTTACTATAGAAAAGACCATACCCGCCGTATTTAAAATTTGCGACAGAAAAAAATAATTTTTTGAAAAATTTATAATAGAAAAGGCAATCCTCGGCGTATTTAAAATTTGCGACAGAAAAAATAATTTTTTTAAAAATTTACTATAGAAATGGCAATCCTCGGCGTATTTAAAATTCCGAGAGTAAAAAATTATATTTTGAAAAATTTACAATAGAAAAGGCAATCCTCGGCGTATTTAAAATTTGCGACAGAAAAAATAATTTTTCTAAAAATTTACTATAGAAATGGCAATCCTCGGCGTATTTAAAATTCCGAGAGTAAAAAATTATTTTTTGAAAAATTTACAATAGAAAAGGCAATCCTCGGCGTATTTAAAATTTGCGACAGAAAAAATAATTTTTTTAAAAATTTAGTATAGAAAAGGCAACCCTCGGCGTATTTAAAATTTGCGACGGTAAAATATATTTTTTGAAAAATTTACTATTGAAAAGGCAATCCTCGGCGTTTTTAAAATTTGCCACAGTAAAAAATAATTTTTTGAAAAATTTACTATAGATAAGGCAATCCTCGGCGTATTTAAAATTTGCGACAGTGAAAATAATTTTTTGAAAAATTTACTATAGAAAAGGCAATCCTCGGTGTATTTAAAATTTGCGAAGGTAAAAAATAATTTTTCAAAAAATTTACTATAGTAAAGGCAATCCTCGGCGTATTTAAAATTTGCGCCAGTAAAAAATAATTTTCTGCAAAATTTACTATAGAAAAGGCAATCCTCGGCGTATTTAAAATTCCGACAGTAAAAAATTATTTTTTGAAAAATTTGCTATAGAAAAGGTCATTCTCGCCGTATTTAAAATTTGCGACAGTAAAAAATAATTTTTTGAAAAATTTACTATAGAAAAGACCATACTCGCCGTATTTAAAATTTGTGACAGAAAAAAATAATTTTTTGAAAAATTTATAATAGAAAAGGCAATCCTCGGCGTATTTAAAATTTGCGACAGTAAAAAATAATTTTTTGAAAAATTTACTATAGAAAAGGCCATACTTGCCGTATTTAAAATTTGCGACAGAAAAAAATAATTTTTTGAAAAATTTATAATAGAAAAGGCAATCCTCGGCGTATTTAAAATTTGCGACAGAAAAAATAATTTTTTTAAAAATTTACTATAGAAATGGCAATCCTCGGCGTATTTAAAATTCCCAGAGTAAAAAATTATTTTTTGAAAAATTTACAATAGTTAAAATTTGCGACAGTAAAAAATAATTTTTTGAAAAATTTACTATAGAAAAGACCATACTCGCCGTATTTAAACTTTGCGACAGAAAAAAATAATTTTGTGAAAAATTTATAATAGAAAAGGCAATCCTCGGCGTATTTAAAATTTGCGACAGAAAAAATTATTTTTTTAAAAATTTACTATAGAAATGGCAATCCTCGGCGTATTTAAAATTCCGAGAGTAAAAAATTTTTTTTTGAAAAATTTACAATAGAAAGGGCCATGCTCACCGTATTTTAAATTTGCGACAGTAAAAAATAATATTTTTAAAAATTTACTATAGAAATGGCAATCCTCGGCGTATTTAAAATTCCGACAGTAAAAAATTATTTTTTGAAAAATTTACTATAGAAAAGTTCATTCTCGCCGTATTTAAAATTTGTGACAGTAAAAAATAATTTTTTGAAAAATTTACTATAGAAAGGACCATACTCGCCGTATTTAAAATTTGCGACAGAAAAAAATACTTTTTTGAAAAATTTATAATAGAAAAGGCAATCCTCGGCGTATTTAAAATTTGCGACAGTAAAAAATAATTTTTTGAAAAATTTACTATAGAAAAGACCATACTCGCCGTATTTAAAATTTGCGACAGAAAAAAATAATTTTTTGAAAAATTTATAATAGAAAAGGCAATCCTCGGCGTATTTAAAATTTGCGACAGAAAAAATAATTTTTTTAAAAATTTACTATAGAAATGGCAATCCTCGGCGTATTTAAAATTCCGAGAGTAAAAAATTATTTTTTGAAAAATTTACAATAGAAAGGGCCATACTCACCGTATTTAAAATTTGCGACAGAAAAAAAATAATTTTTTGAAAAATTTATAATAGAAAAGGCAAACCTCGGCGTATTTAAAATTTGCTACAGTAAAAAATAATTTTTTGAAACATTTACTATAGAAAAAGCAATTCTCGGCGCATTTAAAATTTGCGAAAATAAAAATTTTTATTTGAAAAATTTACTATAAAAAAGGCAATCCTCGGAGTATTTAAAACTTGCGACGGTAAAATTTAGTTTTTGAAAAATTTACTATTGAAAAGGTAATCTTCGGCGTAATTAAAATTTGCGACGGTAAAATTTATTTTTTGAAAAATTTACTATTGAAAAGGCAATCCTCGGCGTAATTAAAATTTGCGACAGTAAAAAATAATTTTTTGAAAAATTTACTATAGAAAAACAATCCTCGGCGTCTTTAAAGTTTGCCACATTTGAAAATAATTTTTTGAAAAATTTATTATAGAAAAGGAAATACTCGCCGTATTTAAAATTGGCGACAGAAAAAAATTATTTTTGGAAAAATTTACAATAGCAAAGGCAATACTCGGCGTATTTAAAATTTGCGACAGTTAAAAATAATTTTTTGAAAAATTTACTATAGAAAACGCCATCCTCGCCGTATTTAAAATTTGCGACAGAAAAAAATTATTTTTTGAAAAGTTTACAATAGAAAAGGCAATCCTCGGCGTATTTAAAATTTGTGACAGTAAAAAATAATTCTTTGAAAAATTTACTATAGAAAAGGCAATCCTCGGTGTATTTAAAATTTGTGACAGTAAAAAATAATTTTTTGAAAAATTTACTATAGAAAAGGCAATCCTCGGCGTATTTAAAATTTGCGACAGTGAAAATAATTTTTTGAAAAATTTACTATAGAAAAGAAAACCCTCGGCGTATTTAAAATTTGCGACGGTAAAATATATTTTTTGAAAAATTTACTATTGAAAAGGCAATCCTCGGTGTATTTAAAATTTGCGAAGGTAAAAAATAATTTTTCAAAAAATTTACTATAGTGAAGGCAATCCTCGGCGTATTTAAAATTTGCGCCAGTAAAAAATAATTTTTTGCAAAATCTACTATAGAAAAGGCAATCCTCGGCGTATTTAAAATTTCCTACAGTAAAAAATAATTCTTTGAAAAATTTACTTTAGAAAAGGCAATCCTCGGTTTATTTAAAATTTGCGAAAATAAAAATTATTTTTTGAAAAATTTACTATAGAAAAGGCAACCTTCGGCGTATTTAAAATTTGCGACAGTAAAATTTACTATTGAAAAGGCAATCCTCGGCGTTTTTAAAATTTGTGACAGTAAAAAAATATTTTTTGTAAAATTTACTATAGAAAAGGGAATCCTCGGCGTATTTAAAATTTGCGACAGTGAAAATAATTTTTTGAAAAATTTATTATAGAAAAGGCCATACTCGCCGTATTTAAAATTGGCGACAGTAAAAAATTATTTTTTGAAAAATTTACAATAGAAAGGCCCATACTCACCGTATTTTAAATTTGCGACAGAAAAAAATAATTTTTTGAAAAATTTATAATAGAAAAGGCAAACCTCGGCGTATTTAAAATTTGCGACAGTAAAAAATAATTTTTTGAAACATTTACTATAGAAAAAGCAATTCTCGGCGCATTTAAAATTTTTATTTGAAAAATTTACTATAGAAAAGGCAATCCTCGGAGTATTTAAAACTTGCGACGGTAAAATTTAGTTTTTGAAAAATTTACTATTGAAAAGGTAATCTTCGGCGTAATTAAAATTTGCGACGGTACAAAATAATTTTTTGAAAAATTTACTATAAAAAAGGCAATCCTCGGAGTTTTTAAAATTTGCGACAGTTAAAAAATTTTTTTTGAAATATTTACTATAAAAAAGGCCATATTCTCCGCATTTAAAATTTGCGACAGAAAAAAATAATTTTTTGAAAAATTACAATAGAAAAGGCAATCCCCGGCGTATTTAAAATTTGCGACAATAACAATAATTTTTTGAATATTTACTATAGAAAAGGCAAGCCTCGGCCTATTTAAAATTTGCGACAGTAAAAATAATTTTTTGAAACCATTTACAATAGAAAAGGCAATCCCTGGCTTATTTAAAATTTGCGACGGTAGAAAATAATTTGTTGGAAAATTTTCTACAGGAAAGGTCAAACCCGCCGTATTTAAAATTTGCGTCAGAAAAAAATCATATTTTGAAAAATTTACTATAGAAAAGGCAATCCTCGGCATATTTAAAATTTGCGACGGCAAAATTTATTTTTTGAAAAATTTACTATTGAAAAGGCAATCCTCGGCGTAATTAAAATTTGCGACAGTAAAAAATAATTTTTTGAAAAATTTACTATAGAAAAACAATCCTCGGCGTCTTTAAAGTTTGCTACATTTGAAAATAATTTTTTGAAAAATTTATTATAGAAAAGGCCATACTCGCCGTATTTAAAATTGGCGACAGAAAAAAATTATTTTTGGAAAAATTTACAATAGCAAAGGCAATACTCGGCGTATTTAAAATTTGCGACAGTTAAAAATAATTTTTTGAAAAATTTACTATAGAAAACGCCATCCTTGCCGTATTTAAAATTTGCGACAGAAAAAAATTATTTTTTGAAAAGTTTACAATAGAAAAGGCAATCCTCGGCGTATTTAAAATTTGTGACAGTAAAAAATAATTCTTCGAAAAATTTACTATAGAAAAGGCAATCCTCGGTGTAGTTAAAATTTGTGACAGTAAAAAATAATTTTTTGAAAAATTTACTATAGAAAAGGCAATCCTCGGCGTATTTAAAATTTGCGACAGTGAAAATAATTTTTTGAAAAATTTACTATAGAAAAGAAAACCCTCGGCGTATTTAAAATTTGCGACGGTAAAATATATTTTTTGAAAAATTTACTATTGAAAAGGCAATCCTCGGTGTATTAAAAATTTGCGAAGGTAAAAAATAATTTTTCAAAAAATTTACTATAGTGAAGGCAATCCTCGGCGTATTTAAAATTTGCGCCAGTAAAAAATAATTTTTTGCAAAATTTACTATAGAAAAGGCAATCCTCGGCGTATTTAAAATTTCCTACAGTAAAAAATAATTCTTTGAAAAATTTACTATAGAAAAGGCAATCCTCGGTTTATTTAAAATTTGCGAAAATAAAAATTATTTTTTGAAAAATTTACTATAGAAAAGGCAACCTTCGGCGTATTTAAAATTTGCGACAGTAAAATTTACTATTGAAAAGGCAATCCTCGGCGTTTTTAAAATTTGCGACAGTAAAAAAATATTTTTTGAAAAATTTACTATAGAAAAGGGAATCCTCGGCGTATTTAAAATTTGCGACAGTGAAAATAATTTTTTGAAAAATTTATTATAGAAAAGGCCATACTCGCCGTATTTAAAATTGGCGACAGAAAAAAATTATTTTTTGAAAAATTTACAATAGAAGGGGCCATACTCACCGTATTTTAAATTTGCGACAGTAAAAAATAATTTTTGGAAAAATTTACTAGAGAAAAGACCATACTCGCCGTATTTAAAATTTGCGACAGAAAGATATAATTTTTTGAAAAATTTATAATAGAAAAGGCAATCCTCGGCGTATTTAAAATTTGCGACTGTAAAAAATAATTTTTTGAAAAATTTACTATAGAAAAGACCATACTCGCCGTATTTAAAATTTGCGACAGAAAAAAATAATTTTTTGAAAAATTTATAATAGAAAAGGCAATCCTCGGCGTATTTAAAATTTGCGACAGAAAAAATAATTTTTTTAAAAATTTACTATAGAAATGGCAATCCTCGGCGTATTTAAAATTCCGAGAGTAAAAAATTATTTTTTGAAAAATTTACAATAGAAAGGGCCATACTCACCGTATTTAAAATTTGCGACAGAAAAAAAATAATTTTTTGAAAAATTTATAATAGAAAAGGCAAACCTCGGCGTATTTAAAATTTGCGACAGTAAAAAATAATTTTTTGAAACATTTACTATAGAAAAAGCAATTCTCGGCGCATTTAAAATTTTTATTTGAAAAATTTACTATAGAAAAGGCAATCCTCGGAGTATTTAAAACTTGCGACGGTAAAATTTAGTTTTTGAAAAATTTACTATTGAAAAGGTAATCTTCGGCGTAATTAAAATTTGCGACGGTAAAAAATAATTTTTTGAAAAATTTACTATAGAAAAGGCAATCCTCGGAGTTTTTAAAATTTGCGACAGTTAAAAAAATTTTTTTGAAAAATTTACTATAAAAAAGGCCATATTCTCCGCATTTAAAATTTGCGACAGAAAAAAATAATTTTTTGAAAAATTACAATAGAAAAGGCAATCCCCGGCGTATTTAAAATTTGCGACAATAACAATAATTTTTTGAAAATTTACTGTAGAAAAGGCAAGCCTCGGCCTATTTAAAATTTGCGACAGTAAAAATAATTTTTTGAAACCATTTACAATAGAAAAGGCAATCCCTGGCTTATTTAAAATTTGCGACGGTAGAAAATAATTTGATGGAAAATTTTCTATAGGAAAGGTCAAACCCGCCGTATTTAAAATTTGCGTCAGAAAAAAATTATATTTTGAAAAATTTACTATAGAAAAGGCAATCCTCGGCATATTTAAAATTTGCGACGGTAAAATTTATTTTTTGAAAAATTTACTATTGAAAAGGCAATCCTCGGCGTAATTAAAATTTGCGACAGTAAAAAATAATTTTTTGAAAAATTTACTATAGAAAAACAATCCTCGGCGTCTTTAAAGTTTGCCACATTTGAAAATAATTTTTTGAAAAATTTATTATAGAAAAGGCCATACTCGCCGTATTTAAAATTGGCGACAGAAAAAAATTATTGTTGGAAAAATTTACAATAGCAAAGGCAATACTCGGCGTATTTAAAATTTGCGACAGTTAAAAATAATTTTTTGAAAAATTTACTATAGAAAACGCCATCCTCGCCGTATTTAAAATTTGCGACAGAAAAAAATTATTTTTTGAAAAGTTTACAATAGAAAAGGCAATCCTCGGCGTATTTAAAATTTGTGACAGTAAAAAATAATTCTTTGAAAAATGTACTATAGAAAAGGCAATCCTCGGTGTATTTAAAATTTGTGACAGTAAAAAATAATTTTTTGAAAAATTTACTATAGAAAAGGCAATCCTCGGCGTATTTAAAATTTGCGACAGTGAAAATAATTTTTTGAAAAATTTACTATAAAAGGCAACCCTCGGCGTATTTAAAATTTGCGACGGTAAAATATATTTTTTGAAAAATTTACTATTGAAAAGGCAATCCTCGGTGTATTTAAAATTTGTGAAGGTAAAAAATAATTTTTCAAAAAATTTACTATAGTAAAGGCAATCCTCGGCGTATTTAAAATTTGCGCCAGTAAAAAATAATTTTTTGCAAAATTTACTATAGAAAAGGCAATCCTCGGCGTATTTAAAATTTCCTACAGTAAAAAAATAATTCTTTGAAAAATTTACTATAGAAAAGGCAATCCTCGGTTTACTTAAAATTTGCGAAAATAAAAATTATTTTTTGAAAAATTTACTATAGAAAAGGCAACCTTCGGCGTATTTAAAATTTGCGACAGTAAAATTTATATTTTGAAAAATTTACTATTGAAAAGGCAATCCTCGGCGTTTTTAAAATTTGCGACAGTAAAAAATATTTTTTGCAAAATTTACTATAGAAAAGGGAATCCTCGGCGTATTTAAAATTTGCGACAGTGAAAATAATTTTTTGAAAAATTTATTATAGAAAAGGCAATCCTCGGCGTATTTAAAATTTGCGACAGTAAAAAATAATTTTTTGAAAAATTTACTATAGAAAAGACCATACTCGCCGTATTTAAAATTTGCGACAGAAAAAAATAATTTTTTGAAAAATTTATAATAGAAAAGGCAATCCTCGGTGTATTTAAAATTTGCGACAGTAAAATTTATATTTTGAAAAATTTACTATTGAAAAGGCAATCCTCGGCGTTTTTAAAATTTGCGACAGTAAAAAATAATTTTTGGAAAAATTTACTAGAGAAAAGACCATACTCGCCGTATTTAAAATTTGCGACAGAAAAATATAATTTTTTGAAAAATTTATAATAGAAAAGGCAATCCTCGGCGTATTTAAAATTTGCGACAGTAAAAAATAATTTTTTGAAAAATTTACTATAGAAAAGACCATACTCGCCGTATTTAAAATTTGCGACAGAAAAAAATAATTTTTTGAAAAATTTATAATAGAAAAGGCAATCCTCGGTGTATTTAAAATTTGCGACAGAAAAAAAAATTTTTTATAAAAATTTACTATAGAAATGGCAATCCTCGGCGTATTTAAAATTCCGACAGTAAAAAATTATTTTTTGAAAAGTTTACAATAGAAAGGGCCATACTC
This sequence comes from Dioctria rufipes, assembly GCA_963924295.1. Classification (NCBI taxonomy): domain Eukaryota; kingdom Metazoa; phylum Arthropoda; class Insecta; order Diptera; family Asilidae; genus Dioctria; species Dioctria rufipes. Next base: position 79,469 of record CAWUPM010000723.1, on the reverse strand, counting down.
ACCGTATTTTAAATTTGCGACAGTAAAAAATAATTTTTTGAAAAATTTACTATAGAAAAGGTCATTCTCGCCGTATTAAAATTTGCGACAGTAAAAAATAATTTTTTGAAAAATTTACTATAGAAAAGACCATACCCGCCGTATTTAAAATTTGCGACAGAAAAACAAATTTTTTGAAAAATTTATAATAGAAAAGGCAATCCTCGGCGTATTTAAAATTTGCGACAGTAAAAAATAATTTTTTGAAAAATTTACTATAGAAAAGACCATACCCGCCGTATTTAAAATTTGCGACAGAAAAAAATAATTTTTTGAAAAATTTATAATAGAAAAGGCAATCCTCGGCGTATTTAAAATTTGCGACAGAAAAAATAATTTTTTTAAAAATTTACTATAGAAATGGCAATCCTCGGCGTATTTAAAATTCCGAGAGTAAAAAATTATATTTTGAAAAATTTACAATAGAAAGGGCCATACTCAACGTATTTTAAATTTGCGACAGTAAAAAATAATTTTTTTAAAACTTTACTATAGAAATGGCAATCCTCGTCGTATTTAAAATTCCGACAGTAAAAAATTATTTTTTGAAAAATTTACTATAGAAAAGGTCATTTTCGCCGTATTTAAAATTTGCGACAGAAAAAAATAATTTTTTGAAAAATTTATAATAGAAAAGGCAATCCTCGGCGTATTTAAAATTTGCGACAGTAAAAAATAATTTTTTGAAAAATTTACTATAGAAAAGACCATACTCGCCGTATTTAAAATTTGCGACAGAAAAAAATAATTTTTTGAAAAATTTATAATAGAAAAGGCAATCCTCGGCGTATTTAAAATTTGCGACAGAAAAAATAATTTTTTTAAAAATTTACTATAGAAATGGCAATCCTCGGCGTATTTAAAATTCCCAGAGTAAAAAATTATTTTTTGAAAAATTTACAATAGAAAGGGCCATACTCACCGTAGTTAAAATTTGCGACAGTAAAAAATAATTTTTTGAAAAATTTACTATAGAAAAGACCATACTCGCCGTATTTAAAATTTGCGACAGAAAAAAAAAATTTTTTGAAAAATTTATAATAGAAAAGGCAATCCTCGGCGTATTTAAAATTTGCGACAGAAAAAATAATTTTTTTAAAAATTTACTATAGAAATGGAAATCCTCGGCGTATTTAAAATTCCGAGAGTAAAAAATTATTTTTTGAAAAATTTACAATAGAAAGGGCCATACTCACCGTATTTTAAATTTGCGACAGTAAAAAATAATTTTTTTAAAAATTTACTATAGAAATGGCAATCCTCGGCGTATTTAAAATTCCGACAGTAAAAAATTATTTTTTGAAAAATTTACTATAGAAAAGTTCATTCTCGCCGTATTTAAAATTTGTGACAGTAAAAAATAATTTTTTGAAAAATTTACTATAGAAAAGACCATACTCGCCGTATTTAAAATTTGAGACAGCAAAAAATACTTTTTTGAAAAATTCATAATAGAAAAGGCAATCCTCGGCGTATTTAAAATTTGCGACAGTAAAAAATAATTTTTTGAAAAATTTACTATAGAAAAGACCATACTCGCCGTATTTAAAATTTGCGACAGAAAAAAATAATTTTTTGAAAAATTTATAATAGAAAAGGCAATCCTCGGCGTATTTAAAACTTGCGACGGTAAAATTTAGTTTTTGAAAAATTTACTATTGAAAAGGGAATCTTCGGCGTAATTAAAATTTGCGACGGTAAAAAATAATTTTTTGAAAAATTTACTATAGAAAAGGCAATCCTCGGAGTTTTTAAAATTTGCGACAGTTAAAAAAAAATTTTTGAAAAATTTACTATAAAAAAGGCCATATTCTCCGCATTTAAAATTTGCGACAGAAAAAAATAATTTTTTGAAAATTTACTATAGAAAAGGCAATCCTCGGCCTATTTAAAATTTGCGACAGTAAAAATAATTTTTTGAAAAATTTACAATAGAAAATACAGTCCCTGGCTTATTTAAAATTTGCGACGGTAGAAAATAATTTGTTGGAAAATTTTCTATAGAAAAGGTCAAACCCGCCGTATTTAAAATTTGCGTCAGAAAAAAAATATATTTTGAAAAATTTACTATAGAAAAGGCAATCCTCGGCATATTTAAAATTTGCGACGGGAAAATTTATTTTTTGAAAAATTAACTATTGAAAAAGCAATCCTCGGCGTAATTAAAATTTGCCACAGTAAAAAATCATTTTTTGAAAAATTTACTATAGAAAAACCATCCTCGGCGTCTTTAAAGTTTGCCACATTTGAAAATAATTTTTTGAAAAATTTATTATAGAAAAGGCCATACTCGCCGTATTTAAAATTGGCGACAGAAAAAAATTGCTTTTGGAAAAATTTACAATAGCAAAGGCAATACTCGGCGTATTTAAAATTTGCGACAGTTAAAAATAATTTTTTGAAAAATTTACTATAGAAAACGCCATTCTCGCCGTATTTAAAATTTGCGACAGAAAAAAATTATTTTTTGAAAAGTTTACAATAGAAAAGGCAATCCACGGCGTATTTAAAATTTGTGACAGGAAAAAATAATTCTTTGAAAAATTTACTATAGAAAAGGCAATCCTCGGTTTATTTAAAATTTGAGAAAATAAAAATTATTTTTTGAAAAATTTACTATAGAAAAGGCAACCCTCGGCGTATTTAAAATTTGCGACGGTAAAATATATTTTTTGAAAAATTTACTATTGAAAAGGCAATCCTCGGCGTTTTTAAAATTTGCGACAGTAAAAAACAATTTTTTGAACAATTTACTATAGAAAAGGCAATCCTCGGCGTATTTAAAATTTGCGACAGTGAAAATAATTTTTTGAAAAATTTACTATAGAAAAGGCAATCCTCGGTGTATTTAAAATTTGCGAAGGTAAAAAATAATTTTTCAAAAAATTTACTATAGTAAAGGCAATCCTCGGCGTACTTAAAATTTGCGCCAGTAAAAAATAATTTTTTGCAAAATTTACTATAGAAAAGGCAATCCTCGGCGTATTTAAAATTTCCGACAGTAAAAAATAACTCTTTGAAAAATTTACTATAGAAAAGGCAATCCTCGGTTTATTTAAAATTTGCGAAAATAAAAATTATTTTTTGAAAAATTTACTATAGAAAAGGCAACCCTCGGCGTATTTAAAATTTGCGACGGTAAAATTTATATTTCGAAAAATTTACTATTGAAAAGGGAATCCTCGGCGTTTTTAAAATTTGCGACAGTAAAAAAATATTTTTTGAAAAATTTACTATAGAAAAGGGAATCCTCGGCGTATTTAAAATTTGCGACAGTGAAAATAATTTTTTGAAAAATTTATTATAGAAAAGGCCATACTCGCCGTATTTAAAATTGGCGACAAAAAAAAATTATTTTTGGAAAAATTTACAATAGAAAAGGCAATACTCGGCGTATTTAAAATTTGCGACAGTAAAAAATTATTTTTTGAAAAATTTACTATAGAAAAGGCAATCCTCGGCGCATTTAAAATTTGCGACAGTAAAAACTTATTTTTTGAAAAATTTACAATAGAAAGGGCCATACTCACCGTATTTTAAATTTGCGACAGTAAAAAATAATTTTTTGAAAAATTTACTATTGAAAAGGCAATCCTCGGCTATTTAAAATTTGCGACAGTGAAAATAATTTTTTGAAAAATTTACTATAGAAAAGGCAATCCTCGGTGTATTTAAAATTTGCGAAGGTAAAAAATAATTTTTCAAAAAATTTACTATAGTAAAGGCAATCTTCGGCGTACTTAAAATTTGCGCCAGTAAAAAATAATTTTTTGCAAAATTTACTATAGAAAAGGCAATCCTCGGCGTATTTAAAATTTCCGACAGTAAAAAATAATTCTTTGAAAAATTTACTATAGAAAAGGCAATCCTCAGTTTATTTAAAATTTGCGAAATAAAAATTATTTTTGAAAAATTTACTATAGAAAAGGCAACCCTCGGCGTATTTAAAATTTGCGACGGTAAAATTTATATTTTGAAAAATTTACTATTGAAAAGGCAATCCTCGGCGTTTTTAAAATTTGCGACAGTAAAAAAATATTTTTTGAAAAATTTACTATAGAAAAGGGAATCCTCGGCGTATTTAAAATTTGCGACAGTGAAAATAATTTTTTGAAAAATTTATCATAGAAAAGGCCATACTCGCCGTATTTAAAATTGGCGACAGAAAAAAATTATTTTTGGAAAAATTTACAATAGAAAAGGCAATACTCGGCGTATTTAAAATTTGCGACAGTAAAAAATTATTTTTTGAAAAATTTACTATAGAAAAGGCAATCCTCGGCGTATTTAAAATTTGCGACAGTAAAAAATTATTTTTTGAAAAATTTACAATAGAAAGGGCCATAATCACCGTATTTTAAATTTGCGACAGTAAAAAATATCTTTTTGAAAAATTTACTAAAGAAAAGGTCGTTCTCGCCCTATTTAAAATTTGCGACAGAAAAAATAATTTTTTGAAAAATTTACTATAGAAAAGACCATACTCGCCGTATTTAAAATTTGCGACAGAAAAAAATAATTTTTTGAAAAATTTATAATAGAAAAGGCAATCCTCGGCGTATTTAAAACTTGCGACGGTAAAATTTAGTTTTTGAAAAATTTACTATTGAAAAGGGAATCTTCGGCGTAATTAAAATTTGCGACGGTAAAAAATAATTTTTTGAAAAATTTACTATAGAAAAGGCAATCCTCGGAGTTTTTAAAATTTGCGACAGTTAAAAAAAATTTTTTGAAAAATTTACTATAAAAAAGGCCATATTCTTCGCATTTAAAATTTGCGACAGAAAAAAATAATTTTTTGAAAATATACTATAGAAAAGGCAATCCTCGGCCTATTTAAAATTTGCGACAGCAAAAATAATTTTTTGAAAAATTTACAATAGAAAAGGCAATCCCTGGCTTATTTAAAATTTGCGACGGTAGAAAATAATTTGTTGGAAAATTTTCTACAGAAAAGGTCAAACCCACCGTATTTAAAATTTGCGTCAGAAAAAAAATATATTTTGAAAAATTTACTATAGAAAAGGCAATCCTCGGCATATTTAAAATTTGCGACGGGAAAATTTATTTTTTGAAAAATTTACTATTGAAAAAGCAATCCTCGGCGTAATTAAAATTTGCGACAGTAAAAAATCATTTTTTGAAAAATTTACTATAGAAAAACCATCCTCGGCGTCTTTAAAGTTTGCCACATTTGAAAATAATTTTTGGAAAAATTTATTATAGAAAAGGCCATACTCGCCGTATTTAAAATTGGCGACAGAAATAAATTACTTTTGGAATAATTTACAATAGCAAAGGCAATACTCGGCGTATTTAAAATTTGCGACAGTTAAAAATAATTTTTTGAAAAATTTACTATAGAAAACGCTATTCTCGCCGTATTTAAAATTTGCGACAGAAAAAAATTATTTTTTGAAAAGTTTACAATAGAAAAGGCAATCCTCGGCGTATTTAAAATTTGTGACAGGAAAAAATAATTCTTTGAAAAATTTACTATAGAAAAGGCAATCCTCGGTTTATTTAAAAGTTGAGAAAATAAAAATTATTTTTTGAAAAATTTACTATAGAAAAGGCAACCCTCGGCGTATTTAAAATTTGCGACGGTAAAATATATTTTTTGAAAAATTTACTATTGAAAAGGCAATCCTCGGCGTTTTTAAAATTTGCGACAGTAAAAAATAATTTTTTGAACAATTTACTATAGAAAAGGCAATCCTCGGCGTATTTAAAATTTGCGACAGTGAAAATAATTTTTTGAAAAATTTACTATAGAAAAGGCAATCCTCGGTGTATTTAAAATTTGCGAAGGTAAAAAATAATTTTTCAAAAAATTTACTATAGTAAAGGCAATCCTCGGCGTACTTAAAATTTGCGCCAGTAAAAAATAATTTTTTGCAAAATTTACTATAGAAAAGGCAATCCTCGGCGTATTTAAAATTTCCGACAGTAAAAAATAATTCTTTGAAAAATTTACTATAGAAAAGGCAATCCTCGGTTTATTTAAAATTTGCGAAAATAAAAATTATTTTTTGAAAAATTTACTATAGAAAAGGCAACCCTCGGCGTATTTAAAATTTGCGACGGTAAAATTTATATTTTGAAAAATTTACTATTGAAAAGGAAATCCTCGGCGTTTTTAAAATTTGCGACAGTAAAAAAATATTTTTTGAAAAATTTACTATAGAAAAGGGAATCCTCGGCGTATTTAAAATTTGCGACAGTGAAAATAATTTTTTGAAAAATTTATTATAGAAAAGGCCATACTCGCCGTATTAAAAATTGGCGACAAAAAAAAATTATTTTTGGAAAAATTTACAATAGAAAAGGCAATACTCGGCGTATTTAAAATTTGCTACAGTAAAAAATTATTTTTTGAAAAATTTACTATAGAAAAGGCAATCCTCGGCGTATTTAAAATTTGCGACAGTAAAAAATTGTTTTTTGTAAAATTTACAATAGAAAGGGCCATACTCACCGTATTTTAAATTTGCGACAGTAAAAAATAATTTTTCGAAAAATTTACTATTGAAAAGGCAACCCTCGGCGTTTTTCAAATTTGCGACAGTAAAAAATACTTTTTTGAAAAATTTACTATAGAAAAGGCAATCCTCGGCTATTTAAAATTGCGACAGTGAAAATAATTTTTTGAAAAATTTACTATAGAAAAGGCAATCCTCGGTGTATTTAAAATTTGCGAAGGTAAAAAATAATTTTTCAAAAAATTTACTATAGTAAAGGCAATCCTCGGCGTACTTAAAATTTGCGCCAGTAATAAAATAATTTTTTGCAAAATTTACTATAGAAAAGGCAATCCTCGGCGTATTTAAAATTTCCGACAGTAAAAAATAATTCTTTGAAAAATTTACTATAGAAAAGGCGATCCTCGGTGTATTTAAAATTTGTGACAGTAAAAAATAATTTTTTGAAAAATTTAATATAGAAAAGGCAATCCTCGGCGTATTTAAAATTTGCGACAGTGAAAATAATTTTTGAAAAATTTACTAGAGAAAAGGCAACCCTCGGCGTATTTAAAATTTGCGACGGTAAAATATATTTTTTGAAAAATTTACTATTGAAAAGGCAATCCCCGGTGTATTTAAAATTTGCGAAGGTAAAAAATAATTTTACAAAAAATTTACTATAGTAAAGGCAATCCTCGGCGTATTTAAAATTTGCGCCAGTAAAAAATAATTTTTTGCAAAATTTACTATAGAAAAGGCAATCCTCGGCGTATTTAAAATTTCCTACAGTAAAAAATAATTCTTTGAAAAATTTACTATAGAAAAGGCACTCCTCGGTTTATTTAAAATTTGCGAAAATAAAATTATTTTTTGAAAAATTTACTATAGAAAAGGCAACCCTCGGCGTATTTAAAATTTGCGACAGTAAAATTTATATTTTGAAAAATTTACTATTGAAAAGGCAATCCTCGGCGTTTTTAAAATTTGCGACAGTAAAAAAATATTTTTTGAAAAATTTACTATAGAAAAGGGAATCCTCGGCGTATTTAAAATTTGCGACAGTGAAAATAATTTTTTGAAAAATTTATTATAGAAAAGGCCATACCCGCCGTATTTAAAATTGGCGACAGTAAAAAATTATTTTTTGAAAAATTTACAATAGAAAGGGCCATACTCACCGTATTTTAAATTTGCGACAGTAAAAAATAATTTTTGGAAAAATTTACTAGAGAAAACACCATACTCGCCGTATTTAAAATTTGCGACAGAAAAATATAATTTTTTGAAAAATTTATAATAGAAAAGGCAATCCTCGGCGTATTTAAAATTTGCGACAGTAAAGAATAATTTTTTGAAAAATTTACTATAGAAAAGACCATACTCGCCGTATTTAAAATTTGCGACAGAAAAAAATAATTTTTTGAAAAATTTATAATAGAAAAGGCAATCCTCGGTGTATTTAAAATTTGCGACAGAAAAAATAATTTTTTTAAAAATTTACTATAGAAATGGCAATCCTCGGCGTATTTAAAATTCCGACAGTAAAAAATAATTTTTTGAAAAATTTACTATAGAAAAGGTCATTCTCGCCGTATTTAATATTTGCGACAGTAAAAAATAATTTTTTGAAAAATTTACTATAGAAAAGACCACACTCGCCGTATTTAAAATTTGCGACAGAAAAAAATAATTTTTTGAAAAATTTATAATAGAAAAGGCAATCCTCGGCGTATTTAAAATTTGCGACAGTAAAAAATAATTTTTTGAAAAATTTACTATAGAAAAGACCATACTCCCCGTATTTAAAATTTGCTACAGAAAAAAATAATTTTTTGAAAAATTTATAATAGAAAAGGCAATCCTCGGCGTATTTAAAATTTGCGACAGAAAAAATTATTTTTTTAAAAATTTACTATAGAAATGGCAATCCTCGGCGTATTTAAAATTCCGAGAGTAAAAAATTATTTTTTGAAAAATTTACAATAGAAAGGGCCATACTCACCGTGTTTTAAATTTGCGACAGTAAAAAATAATTTTTTGAAAAATTTACTATAGAAAAGGTCATTCTCGCCGTATTTAAAATTTGCGACAGTAAAAAATAATTTTGTGAAAAATTTTCTATAGAAAAGACCATACTCGCCGTATTTAAAATTTGCGACAGAAAAACAAATTTTTTGAAAAATTTATAATAGAAAAGGCAATCCTCGGCCTATTTAAAATTTGCCACAGTAAAAAATAATTTTTTGAAAAATTTACTATAGAAAAGACCATACCCGCCGTATTTAAAATTTGCGACAGAAAAAAATAATTTTTTGAAAAATTTATAATAGAAAAGGCAATCCTCGGCGTATTTAAAATTTGCGACAGAAAAAATAATTTTTTTAAAAATTTACTATAGAAATGGCAATCCTCGGCGTATTTAAAATTCCGAGAGTAAAAAATTATATTTTGAAAAATTTACAATAGAAAGGGCCATACTCAACGTATTTTAAATTTGCGACAGTAAAAATAATTTTTTTAAAAATTTACTATAGAAATGGCAATCCTCGGCGTATTAAAAATTCCGACAGTAAAAAATTATTTTTTGAAAAATTTACTATAGAAAAGGTCATATTATCCGTATTTAAAATTTGCGACAGTAAAAAATAATTTTTTGAAAAATTTACTATAGAAAACACCATACTCGCCGTATTTAAAATTTGCGACAGAAAAAAATAATTTTCGAAAAATTTATAATAGAAAAGGCAATCCTCGGGGTATTTATAATTTGCGACAGTCAAAAATAATTTTTTGAAAAATTTACTATAGTAAAGACCATACTCGCCGTATTTAAAATTTGCGACAGAAAAAAATAATTTTTTGAAAAATTTATAATAGAAAAGGCAATCCTCGGCGTATTTAAAATTTGCGACAGAAAAAATAATTTTTTAAAAAATTTACTATAGAAATGGCAATCCTCGGCGTATTTAAAATTCCGAGAGTAAAAAATTATTTTTTGAAAAATTTACAATAGAAAAGACCATACTCGCCGTATTTAAAATTTGCGACAGAAAAAAATAATTTTTTTAAAAATTTACTATAGAAATGGCAATCCTCGGTGTATTTAAAATTCCGAGAGTAAAAAATTATTTTTTGAAAAATTTACAATAGAAAGGCCCACACTCACCGTATTTTAAATTTGCGACAGTAAAAAATAATTTTTTTAAAAATTTACTATAGAAATGGCAATCCTCGGCGTATTTAAAATTCCGACAGTAAAAAATTATTTTTTGAAAAATTTGCTATAGAAAAGGTCATTCTCGCCGTATTTAAAATTTGCGACAGTAAAAAATAATTTTTTGAAAAATTTACTATAGAAAAGACTATACTCGCCGTATTTAAAATTTGCGACCGAAAAAAATAATTTTTTGAAAAATTTATAATAGAAAAGGCAATCCTCGGCGTATTTAAAATTTGCGACAGTAAAAAATAATTTTTTGAAAAATTTACTATAGAAAAGACCATACTCGCCGTATTTAAAATTTGCGACAGAAAAAAATAATTTTTTGAAAAATTTATCATAGAAAAGGCAATCCTCGGCGTATTTAAAATTTGCGACAGAAAAAATAATTTTTTTAAAAATTTACTATAGAAATGGCAATCCTCGGCGTATTTAAAATTCCCAGAGTAAAAAATTATTTTTTGAAAAATTTACAATAGAAAGGGCCATACTCACCGTAGTTAAAATTTGCGACAGTAAAAAATATTTTTTTGAAAAATTTACTATAGAAAAGACCATACTCGCCGTATTTAAAATTTGCGACAGAAAAAAATAATTTTTTGAAAAATTTATAATAGAAAAGGCAATCCTCGGCGTATTTCAAATTTGCGACAGAAAAAATAATTTTTTTAAAAATTTACTATAGAAATGGAAATCCTCGGCGTATTTAAAATTCCGAGAGTAAAAAATTATTTTTTGAAATATTTACAATAGAAAGGGCCATACTCACCGTATTTTAAATTTGCGGCAGTAAAAAATAATTTTTTGAAAAATTTATAATAGAAAAGGCAATCCTCGGCGTATTTAAAATTTGCGACAGTAAAAAATAATTTTTTGAAAAATTTACTATAGAAAAGACCATACTCGCCGTATTTAAAATTTGCTACAGAAAAAAATAATTTTTTGAAAAATTTATAATAGAAAAGACAATCCTCGGCGTATTTAAAATTTGCGACAGAAAAAATTATTTTTTCAAAAATTTACTATAGAAATGGCAATCCTCGGCGTATTTAAAATTCCGAGAGCAAAAAATTATTTTTTGAAAAATTTACAATAGAAAGGGCCATACTCACCGTGTTTTAAATTTGCGACAGTAAAAAATATTTTTTTGAAAAATTTACTATAGAAAAGGTCATTCTCGCCGTATTTAAAATTTGCGACAGTAAAAAATAATTTTGTGAAAAATTTACTATAGAAAAGACCATACTCGCCGTATTTAAAATTTGCGACAGAAAAACAAATTTTTTGAAAAATTTATAATAGAAAAGGCAATCCTCGGCCTATTTAAAATTTGCGACAGTAAAAAATAATTTTTTGAAAAATTTACTATAGAAAAGACCATACCCGCCGTATTTAAAATTTGCGACAGAAAAAAATAATTTTTTGAAAAATTTATAATAGAAAAGGCAATCCTCGGCGTATTTAAAATTTGCGACAGAAAAAATAATTTTTTTAAAAATTTACTATAGAAATGGCAATCCTCGGCGTATTTAAAATTCCGAGAGTAAAAAATTATATTTTGAAAAATTTACAATAGAAAGGGCCATACTCAACGTATTTTAAATTTGCGACAGTAAAAATAATTTTTTTAAAAATTTACTATAGAAATGGCAATCCTCGGCGTATTAAAAATTCCGACAGTAAAAAATTATTTTTTGAAAAATTTACTATAGAAAAGGTCATTTTCGCCGTATTTAAAATTTGCGACAGTAAAAAATAATTTTTTGAAAAATTTACTATAGAAAACACCATACTCGCCGTATTTAAAATTTGCGACAGAAAAAAATAATTTTTCGAAAAATTTATAATAGAAAAGGCAATCCTCGGGGTATTTATAATTTGCGACAGTAAAAAATAATTTTTTGAAAAATTTACTATAGTAAAGACCATACTCGCCGTATTTAAAATTTGCGACAGAAAAAAATAATTTTTTGAAAAATTTATAATAGAAAAGGCAATCCTCGGCGTATTTAAAATTTGCGACAGAAAAAATAATTTTTTAAAAAATTTACTATAGAAATGGCAATCCTCGGCGTATTTAAAATTCCGAGAGTAAAAAATTATTTTTTGAAAAATTTACAATAGAAAAGACCATACTCGCCGTATTTAAAATTTGCGACAGAAAAAAATAATTTTTTTAAAAATTTACTATAGAAATGGCAATCCTCGGTGTATTTAAAATTCCGAGAGTAAAAAATTATTTTTTGAAAAATTTACAATAGAAAGGGCCATACTCACCGTATTTTAAATTTGCGACAGTAAAAAATAATTTTTTTAAAAATTTACTATAGAAATGGCAATTATCGGCGTATTTAAAATTCCGACAGTAAAAAATTATTTTTTGAAAAATTTGCTATAGAAAAGGTCATTCTCGCCGTATTTAAAATTTGCGACAGTAAAAAATAATTTTTTGAAAAATTTACTATAGAAAAGACCATACTCGCCGTATTTAAAATTTGCGACCGAAAAAAATAATTTTTTGAAAAATTTATAATAGAAAAGGCAATCCTCGGCGTATTTAAAATTTGCGACAGTAAAAAATAATTTTTTGAAAAATTTACTATAGAAAAGACCATACTCGCCGTATTTAAAATTTGCGACAGAAAAAAATAATTTTTTGAAAAATTTATCATAGAAAAGGCAATCCTCGGCGTATTTAAAATTTGCGACAGAAAAAATAATTTTTTTAAAAATTTACTATAGAAATGGCAATCCTCGGCGTATTTAAAATTCCCAGAGTAAAAAATTATTTTTTGAAAAATTTACAATAGAAAGGGCCATACTCACCGTAGTTAAAATTTGCGACAGTAAAAAATAATTTTTTGAAAAATTTACTATAGAAAAGACCATACTCGCCGTATTTAAAATTTGCGACAGAAAAAAATAATTTTTTGAAAAATTTATAATAGAAAAGGCAATCCTCGGCGTATTTAAAATTTGCGACAGTAAAAAATAATTTTTTGAAAAATTTACTATAGAAAAGACCATACTCGCCGTATTTAAAATTTGCGACAGAAAAAAATAATTTTTTGAAAAATTTATCATAGAAAAGGCAATCCTCGGCGTATTTAAAATTTGCGACAGAAAAAATAATTTTTTTAAAAATTTACTATAGAAATGGCAATCCTCGGCGTATTTAAAATTCCCAGAGTAAAAAAATATTTTTTGAAAAATTTACAATAGAAAGGGCCATACTCACCGTAGTTAAAATTTGCGACAGTAAAAAATAATTTTTTGAAAAATTTACTATAGAAAAGACCATACTCGCCGTATTTAAAATTTGCGACAGAAAAAAATAATTTTTTGAAAAATTTATAATAGAAAAGGCAATCCTCGGCGTATTTAAAATTTGCGACAGAAAAAATAATTTTTTTAAAAATTTACTATAGAAAAGACCATACTCGCCGTATTTAAAATTTGCGACAGAAAAAAATAATTTTTTGAAAAATTTATCATAGAAAAGGCAATCCTCGGCGTATTTAAAATTCCGACAGTAAAAAATTATTTTTTGAAAAATTTGCTATAGAAAAGGTCATTCTCGCCGTATTTAAACTTTGCGACAGTAAAAAATAATTTTTTGAAAAATTTACTATAGAAAAGACCATACTCGCCGTATTTAAAATTTGCGACCGAAAAAAATAATTTTTTGAAAAATTTATCATAGAAAAGGTAATCCTCGGCGTATTTAAAATTTGCGACAGAAAAAATAATTTTTTTAAAAATTTACTATAGAAATGGCAATCCTCGGCGTATTTAAAATTCCCAGAGTAAAAAATTATTTTTTGAAAAATTTACAATAGAACCGTAGTTAAAATTTGCGTCAGTAAAAAATAATTTTTTGAAAAATTTACTATAGAAAAGACCATACTCGCCGTATTTAAAATTTGCGACAGAAAAAAATATTTTTTTGAAAAATTTATAATAGAAAAGGCAATCCTCGGCGTATTTAAAATTTGCGACAGAAAAAATAATTTTTTTAAAAATTTACTATAGAAATGGCAATCCTCGGCGTATTTAAAATTCCGAGAGTAAAAAATTATATTTTGAAAAATTTACAATAGAAAGGGCCATACTCAACGTATTTTAAATTTGCGACAGTAAAAATAATTTTTTTAAAAATTTACTATAGAAATGGCAATCCTCGGCGTATTAAAAATTCCGACAGTAAAAAATTATTTTTTGAAAAATTTACTATAGAAAAGGTCATTTTCGCCGTATTTAAAATTTGCGACAGTAAAAAATAATTTTTTGAAAAATTTACTATAGAAAACACCATACTCGCCGTATTTAAAATTTGCGACAGAAAAAAATAATTTTTCGAAAAATTTATAATAGAAAAGGCAATCCTCGGGGTATTTATAATTTGCGACAGTAAAAAATAATTTTTTGAAAAATTTACTATAGTAAAGACCATACTCGCCGTATTTAAAATTTGCGACAGAAAAAAATAATTTTTTGAAAAATTTATAATAGAAAAGGCAATCCTCGGCGTATTTAAAATTTGCGACAGAAAAAATAATTTTTTAAAAAATTTACTATAGAAATGGCAATCCTCGGCGTATTTAAAATTCCGAGAGTAAAAAATTATTTTTTGAAAAATTTACAATAGAAAAGACCATACTCGCCGTATTTAAAATTTGCGACAGAAAAAAATAATTTTTTAAAAATTTACTATAGAAATGGCAATCCTCGGTGTATTTAAAATTCCGAGAGTAAAAAATTATTTTTTGAAAAATTTACAATAGAAAGGGCCATACTCACCGTATTTTAAATTTGCGACAGTAAAAAATAATTTTTTTAAAATTTACTATAGAAATGGCAATCCTCGGCGTATTTAAAATTCCGACAGTAAAAAATATTTTTTGAAAAATTTGCTATAGAAAAGGTCATTCTCGCCGTATTTAAAATTTGCGACAGTAAAAAATAATTTTTTGAAAAATTTACTATAGAAAAGACCATACTCGCCGTATTTAAAATTTGCGACAGAAAAAATAATTTTTTGAAAATTTATCATAGAAAAGGCAATCCTCGGCGTATTTAAAATTTGCGACAGAAAAAATAATTTTTTTAAAAAATTTACTATAGAAATGGCAATCCTCGGCGTATTTAAAATTCCCAGAGTAAAAAATTATTTTTTGAAAAATTTACAATAGAAAGGGCCATACTCACCGTAGTTAAAATTTGCGACAGTAAAAAATAATTTTTTTGAAAAAATTTACTATAGAAAAGACCATACTCGCCGTATTTAAAATTTGCGACAGAAAAAAATAATTTTTTGAAAAATTTATAATAGAAAAGGCAATCCTCGGCGTATTTAAAATTTGCGACAGTAAAAAAAATAATTTTTTGAAAAATTTACTATAGAAAAGACCATACTCGCCGTATTTAAAATTTGCGACAGAAAAAAATAATTTTTTTGAAAAATTTATCATAGAAAAGGCAATCCTCGGCGTATTTAAAATTTGCGACAGAAAAAAATAATTTTTTAAAAATTTGCTATAGAAATGGCAATCCTCGGCGTATTTAAAATTCCCGGAGTAAAAAATTATTTTTGAAAAATTTACAATAGAAAGGCCATACTACTCACCGTAGTTAAAATTTGCGACAGTAAAAAATAATTTTTTGAAAAATTTACTATAGAAAAGACCATACTCGCGTATTTAAAATTTGCGACAGAAAAAAATAATTTTTTGAAAAATTTATAATAGAAAAGGCAATCCTCGGCGTATTTAAAATTTGCGACAGAAAAAATAATTTTTTTAAAAATTTACTATAGAAATGGAAATCCTCGGCGTATTTAAAAATTCCGAGAGTAAAAAATTATTTTTTTGAAAAATTTACAATAGAAAGGGCCATACACACCGTATTTTAAATTTGCGACAGTAAAAAATAATTTTTTGAAAAAATTTATAATAGAAAAAGGCAATCCTCGGCGTATTTAATATTTGCGACAGTAAAAAATAATTTTTTGAAAAATTTACTATAGAAAAGACCATACCCGCCGTATTTAAAATTTGCGACAGAAAAAAATAATTTTTTGAAAAATTTATCATAGAAAAGGCAATCCTCGGCGTATTTAAAATTTGCGACAGAAAAAATAATTTTTTTAAAAATTTACTATAGAAATGGCAATCCTCGGCGTATTTAAAATTCCCAGAGTAAAAAATTATTTTTTGAAAAATTTACAATAGAAAGGGCCATACTCACCGTAGTTAAAATTGCGACAGTAAAAAATAATTTTTTGAAAATTTACTATAGAAAGACCATACTCGCCGTATTTAAAATTTGCGTCAGAAAAAAAATAATTTTTTGAAAAATTTATAATAGAAAAGGCAATCCTCGGCGTATTTAAAATTTGCGACAGAAAAAATATTTTTTTTAAAAATTTACTATAGAAATGGCAATCCTCGGCGTATTTAAAATTCCGAGAGTAAAAAATTATATTTTGAAAAATTTACAATAGAAAGGGCCATACTCAACGTATTTTAAATTTGCGACAGTAAAATAATTTTTTTAAAAATTTACTATAGAAATGGCAATCCTCGGCGTATTAAAAATTCCGACAGTAAAAAATTATTTTTTGAAAAATTTACTATAGAAAAGGTCATTTCGCCGTATTTAAAATTTGCGACAGTAAAAAATAATTTTTTGAAAAATTTACTATAGAAAACACCATACTCGCCGTATTTAAAATTTGCGACAGAAAAAAATAATTTTCGAAAAATTTATAATAGAAAAGGCAATCCTCGGGGTATTTATAATTTGCGACAGTAAAAAATAATTTTTTGAAAAATTTACTATAGTAAAGACCATACTCGCCGTATTTAAAAATTTGCGACAGAAAAAAATAATTTTTGAAAAATTTATAATAGAAAAGGCAATCCTCGGCGTATTTAAAATTTGCGACAGAAAAAATAATTTTTTAAAAAATTTACTATAGAAATGGCAATCCTCGGCGTATTTAAAATTCCGAGAGTAAAAAATTATTTTTGAAAAATTTACAATAGAAAAGACCATACTCGCCGTATTTAAAATTTGCGACAGAAAAAAATAATTTTTTTAAAAATTTACTATAGAAATGGCAATCCTCGGTGTATTTAAAATTCCGAGAGTAAAAAATTATTTTTTGAAAAATTTACAATAGAAAGGGCCATACTCACCGTATTTTAAATTTGCGACAGTAAAAAATAATTTTTTAAAAATTTACTATAGAAATGGCAATCCTCGGCGTATTTAAAATTCCGACAGTAAAAAATTATTTTTTGAAAAATTTGCTATAGAAAAGGTCATTCTCGCCGTATTTAAAATTTGCGACAGTAAAAAATAATTTTTTGAAAAATTTACTATAGAAAAGACCATACTCGCCGTATTTAAAATTTGCGACCGAAAAAAATAATTTTTTGAAAAATTTATAATAGAAAAGGCAATCCTCGGCGTATTTAAAATTTGCGACAGTAAAAAATAATTTTTTGAAAAATTTACTATAGAAAAGACCATACTCGCCGTATTTAAAATTTGCGACAGAAAAAAATAATTTTTTGAAAAATTTATAATAGAAAAGGCAATCCTCGGCGTATTTAAAATTTGCGACAGAAAAAATAATTTTTTTAAAAATTTACTATAGAAATGGAAATCCTCGGCGTATTTAAAATTCCGAGAGTAAAAAATTATTTTTTGAAAAATTTACAATAGAAAGGGCCATACTCACCGTATTTTAAATTTGCGACAGTAAAAAATAATTTTTTGAAAAATTTACTATAGAAAAGACCATACTCGCCGTATTTAAAATTTGCGACAGAAAAAAATAATTTTTTGAAAAATTTATAATAGAAAAGGCAATCCTCGGCGTATTTAAAATTTGCGACAGAAAAAATAATTTTTTTAAAAATATACTATAGAAATGGAAATCCTCGGCGTATTTAAAATTCCGAGAGTAAAAAATTATTTTTTGAAAAATTTACAATAGAAAGGGCCATACTCACCGTATTTTAAATTTGCGACAGTAAAAAATAATTTTTTGAAAAATTTATAATAGAAAAGGCAATCCTCGGCGTATTTAAAATTTGCGACAGTAAAAAATAATTTTTTGAAAAATTTACTATAGAAAAGACCATACTCGCCGTATTTAAAATTTGCTACAGAAAAAAATAATTTTTTGAAAAATTTATAATAGAAAAGGCAATCCTCGGCGTATTTAAAATTTGCGAGAGAAAAAATTATTTTTTTAAAAATTTACTATAGAAATGGCAATCCTCGGCGTATTTAAAATTCCGAGAGTTAAAAAATTATTTTTTGAAAAATTTACAATAGAAAGGGCCATACTCACCGTGTTTTAAATTTGCGACAGTAAAAAATAATTTTTTGAAAAATTTACTATAGAAAAGGTCATTCTCGCCGTATTTAAAATTTGCGACAGTAAAAAATAATTTTGTGAAAAATTTACTATAGAAAAGACCATACTCGCCGTATTTAAAATTTGCGACAGAAAAACAAATTTTTTGAAAAATTTATAATAGAAAAGGCAATCCTCGGCCTATTTAAAATTTGCGACAGTAAAAAATAATTTTTTGAAAAATTTACTATAGAAAAGACCATACCCGCCGTATTTAAAATTTGCGACAGAAAAAAATAATTTTTTGAAAAATTTATCATAGAAAAGGTAATCCTCGGCGTATTTAAAATTTGCGACAGAAAAAATAATTTTTTTAAAAATTTACTATAGAAATGGCAATCCTCGGCGTATTTAAAATTCCCAGAGTAAAAAATTATTTTTTGAAAAATTTACAATAGAAAGGGCCATACTCACCGTAGTTAAAATTTGCGACAGTAAAAAATAATTTTTTGAAAAATTTACTATAGAAAAGACAATACTCGCCGTATTTAAAATTTGCGACAGAAAAAAATAATTTTTTGAAAAATTTATAATAGAAAAGGCAATCCTCGGCGTATTTAAAATTTGCGACAGAAAAAATAATTTTTTTAAAAATTTACTATAGAAATGGAAATCCTCGGCGTATTTAAAATTCCGAGAGTAAAAAATTATTTTTTGAAAAATTTACAATAGAAAGGGCCATACTCACCGTATTTTAAATTTGCGACAGTAAAAAATAATTTTTTGAAAAATTTATAATAGAAAAGGCAATCCTCGGCGTATTTAAAATTTGCGACAGTAAAAAATAATTTTTTGAAAAATTTACTATAGAAAAGACCATACTCGCCGTATTTAAAATTTGCGACAGAAAAAAATAATTTTTTGAAAAATTTATCATAGAAAAGGCAATCCTCGGCGTATTTAAAATTTGCGACAGAAAAAATGATTTTTTTAAAAATTTACTATAGAAATGGCAATCCTCGGCGTATTTAAAATTCCCAGAGTAAAAAATTATTTTTTGAAAAATTTACAATAGAAAGGGCCATACTCACCGTAGTTAAAATTTGCGACAGTAAAAAATAATTTTTTGAAAAATTTACTATAGAAAAGACCATACTCGCCGTATTTAAAATTTGCGACAGAAAAAAATAATTTTTTGAAAAATTTATAATAGAAAAGGCAATCCCCGGCGTATTTAAAATTTGCGACAGAAAAAATAATTTTTTTAAAAATTTACTATAGAAATGGCAATCCTCGGCGTATTTAAAATTCCGAGAGTAAAAAATTATATTTTGAAAAATTTACAATAGAAAGGGCCATACTCAACGTATTTTAAATTTGCGACAGTAAAAATAATTTTTTTAAAAATTTACTATAGAAATGGCAATCCTCGGCGTATAAAAAATTCCGACAGTAAAAAATTATTTTTTGAAAAATTTACTATAGAAAAGGTCATTTTCGCCGTATTTAAGATTTGCGACAGTAAAAAATAATTTTTTGAAAAATTTACTATAGAAAACACCATACTCGCCGTATTTAAAATTTGCGACAGAAAAAAATAATTTTTCGAAAAATTTATAATAGAAAAGGCAATCCTCGGGGTATTTATAATTTGCGACAGTAACAAATAATTTTTTGAAAAATTTACTATAGTAAAGACCATACTCGCCGTATTTAAAATTTGCGACAGAAAAAAATAATTTTTTGAAAAATTTATAATAGAAAATGCAATCCTCGGCGTATTTAAAATTTGCGACAGAAAAAATAATTTTTTAAAAAATTTACTATAGAAATGGCAATCCTCGGCGTATTTAAAATTCCGAGAGTAAAAAATTATTTTTTGAAAAATTTACAATAGAAAAGACCATACTCGCCGTATTTAAAATTTGCGACAGAAAAAAATAATTTTTTTAAAAATTTACTATAGAAATGGCAATCCTCGGTGTATTTAAAATTCCGAGAGTAAAAAATTATTTTTTGAAAAAGTTACAATAGAAAGGGCCATACTCACCGTATTTTAAATTTGCGACAGTAAAAAATAATTTTTTTAAAAATTTACTATAGAAATGGCAATCCTCGGCGTATTTAAAATTCCGACAGTAAAAAATTATTTTTTGAAAAATTTGCTATAGAAAAGGTCATTCTCGCCGTATTTAAAATTTGCGACAGTAAAAAATAATTTTTTGAAAAATTTACTATAGAAAAGACCATACTCGCCGTATTTAAAATTTGCGACAGAAAAAAATAATTTTTTGAAAAATTTATCATAGAAAAGGCAATCCTCGGCGTATTTAAAATTTGCGACAGAAAAAATAATTTTTTTAAAAATTTACTATAGAAATGGCAATCCTCGGCGTATTTAAAATTCCCAGAGTAAAAAATTATTTTTTGAAAAATTTACAATAGAAAGGGCCATACTCACCGTAGTTAAAATTTGCGACAGTAAAAAATAATTTTTTGAAAAATTTACTATAGAAAAGACCATACTCGCCGTATTTAAAATTTGCGACAGAAAAAAATAATTTTTTGAAAAATTTATAATAGAAAAGGCAATCCTCGGCGTATTTAAAATTTGCGACAGAAAAAATAATTTTTTTAAAAATTTACTATAGAAATGGCAATCCTCGGCGTATTTAAAATTCCGAGAGTAAAAAATTATATTTTGAAAAATTTACAATAGAAAGGGCCATACTCAACGTATTTTAAATTTGCGACAGTAAAAATAATTTTTTTAAAAATTTACTATAGAAATGGCAATCCTCGGCGTATAAAAAATTCCGACAGTAAAAAATTATTTTTTGAAAAATTTACTATAGAAAAGGTCATTTTCGCCGTATTTAAGATTTGCGACAGTAAAAAATAATTTTTTGAAAAATTTACTATAGAAAACACCATACTCGCCGTATTTAAAATTTGCGACAGAAAAAAATAATTTTTCGAAAAATTTATAATAGAAAAGGCAATCCTCGGGGTATTTATAATTTGCGACAGTAAAAAATAATTTTTTGAAAAATTTACTATAGTGAAGACCATACTCGCCGTATTTAAAATTTGCGACAGAAAAAAATAATTTTTTGAAAAATTTATAATAGAAAAGGCAATCCTCGGCGTATTTAAAATTTGCGACAGTAAAAAATAATTTTTTGAAAAATTTACTATAGAAAAGACCATACTCGCCGTATTTAAAATTTGCGACAGAAAAAAATAATTTTTTGAAAAATTTATCATAGAAAAGGCAATCCTCGGCGTATTTAAAATTTGCGACAGAAAAAATAATTTTTTTAAAAATTTACTATAGAAATGGCAATCCTCGGCGTATTTAAAATTCCCAGAGTAAAAAATTATTTTTTGAAAAATTTACAATAGAAAGGGCCATACTCACCGTAGTTAAAATTTGCGACAGTAAAAAATAATTTTTTGAAAAATTTACTATAGAAAAGACCATACTCGCCGTATTTAAAATTTGCGACAGAAAAAAATAATTTTTTGAAAAATTTATAATAGAAAAGGCAATCCTCGGCGTATTTAAAATTTGCGACAGAAAAAATAATTTTTTTAAAAATTTACTATAGAAATGGCAATCCTCGGCGTATTTAAAATTCCGAGAGTAAAAAATTATATTTTGAAAAATTTACAATAGAAAGGGCCATACTCAACGTATTTTAAATTTGCGACAGTAAAAATAATTTTTTTAAAAATTTACTATAGAAATGGCAATCCTCGGCGTATAAAAAATTCCGACAGTAAAAAATTATTTTTTGAAAAATTTACTATAGAAAAGGTCATTTTCGCCGTATTTAAGATTTGCGACAGTAAAAAATAATTTTTTGAAAAATTTACTATAGAAAACACCATACTCGCCGTATTTAAAATTTGCGACAGAAAAAAATAATTTTTCGAAAAATTTATAATAGAAAAGGCAATCCTCGGGGTATTTATAATTTGCGACAGTAAAAAATAATTTTTTGAAAAATTTACTATAGTAAAGACCATACTCGCCGTATTTAAAATTTGCGACAGAAAAAAATAATTTTTTGAAAAATTTATAATAGAAAATGCAATCCTCGGCGTATTTAAAATTTGCGACAGAAAAAATAATTTTTTAAAAAATTTACTATAGAAATGGCAATCCTCGGCGTATTTAAAATTCCGAGAGTAAAAAATTATTTTTTGAAAAATTTACAATAGAAAAGACCATACTCGCCGTATTTAAAATTTGCGACAGAAAAAAATAATTTTTTTAAAAATTTACTATAGAAATGGCAATCCTCGGTGTATTTAAAATTCCGAGAGTAAAAAATTATTTTTTGAAAAATTTACAATAGAAAGGGCCATACTCACCGTATTTTAAATTTGCGACAGTAAAAAATAATTTTTTTAAAAATTTACTATAGAAATGGCAATCCTCGGCGTATTTAAAATTCCGACAGTAAAAAATTATTTTTTGAAAAATTTGCTATAGAAAAGGTCATTCTCGCCGTATTTAAAATTTGCGACAGTAAAAAATAATTTTTTGAAAAATTTACTACAGAAAAGACCATACTCGCCGTATTTAAAATTTGCGACAGAAAAAAATAATTTTTTGAAAAATTTATCATAGAAAAGGCAATCCTCGGCGTATTTAAAATTTGCGACAGAAAAAATAATTTTTTTAAAAATTTACTATAGAAATGGCAATCCTCGGCGTATTTAAAATTCCCAGAGTAAAAAATTATTTTTTGAAAAATTTACAATAGAAAGGGCCATACTCACCGTAGTTAAAATTTGCGACAGTAAAAAATAATTTTTTGAAAAATTTACTATAGAAAAGAGCATACTCGCCGTATTTAAAATTTGCGACAGAAAAAAATAATTTTTTGAAAAATTTATAATAGAAAAGGCAATCCTCGGCGTATTTAAAATTTGCGACAGTAAAAAATAATTTTTTGAAAAATTTACTATAGAAAAGACCATACTCGCCGTATTTAAAATTTGCGACAGAAAAAAATAATTTTTTGAAAAATTTATCATAGAAAAGGCAATCCTCGGCGTATTTAAAATTTGCGACAGAAAAAATAATTTTTTTAAAAATTTACTATAGAAATGGCAATCCTCGGCGTATTTAAAATTCCCAGAGTAAAAAATTATTTTTTGAAAAATTTACAATAGAAAGGGCCATACTCCTCACCGTAGTTAAAATTTGCGACAGTAAAAAATAATTTTTTGAAAAATTTACTATAGAAAAGACCATACTCGCCGTATTTAAAATTTGCGACAGAAAAAAATAATTTTTTGAAAAATTTATAATAGAAAAGGCAATCCTCGGCGTATTTAAAATTTGCGACAGAAAAAATAATTTTTTTAAAAATTTACTATAGAAATGGAAATCCTCGGCGTATTTAAAATTCCGAGAGTAAAAAATTATTTTTTGAAAAATTTACAATAGAAAGGGCCATACACACCGTATTTTAAATTTGCGACAGTAAAAAATAATTTTTTGAAAAATTTATAATAGAAAAGGCAATCCTCGGCGTATTTAAAATTTGCGACAGTAAAAAATAATTTTTTGAAAAATTTACTATAGAAAAGACCATACTCGCCGTATTTAAAATTTGCGACAGAAAAAAATAATTTTTTGAAAAATTTATCATAGAAAAGGCAATCCTCGGCGTATTTAAAATTTGCGACAGAAAAAATAATTTTTTTAAAAATTTACTATAGAAATGGCAATCCTCGGCGTATTTAAAATTCCCAGAGTAAAAAATTATTTTTTGAAAAATTTACAATAGAAAGGGCCATACTCACCGTAGTTAAAATTTGCGACAGTAAAAAATAATTTTTTGAAAAATTTACTATAGAAAAGACCATACTCGCCGTATTTAAAATTTGCGACAGAAAAAAATAATTTTTTGAAAAATTTATAATAGAAAAGGCAATCCTCGGCGTATTTAAAATTTGCGACAGAAAAAATAATTTTTTTAAAAATTTACTATAGAAATGGCAATCCTCGGCGTATTTAAAATTCCGAGAGTAAAAAATTATATTTTGAAAAATTTACAATAGAAAGGGCCATACTCAACGTATTTTAAATTTGCGACAGTAAAAATAATTTTTTTAAAAATTTACTATAGAAATGGCAATCCTCGGCATATTAAAAATTCCGACTGTAAAAAATTATATTTTGAAAAATTTACTATAGAAAAGGTCATTTTCGCCGTATTTAAAATTTGCGACAGTAAAAAATAATTTTTTGAAAAATTTACTATAGAAAACACCATACTCGCCGTATTTAAAATTTGCGACAGAAAAAAATAATTTTTCGAAAAATTTATAATAGAAAAGGCAATCCTCGGGGTATTTATAATTTGCGACAGTAAAAAATAATTTTTTGAAAAATTTACTATAGTAAAGACCATACTCGCCGTATTTAAAATTTGCGACAGAAAAAAATAATTTTTTGAAAAATTTATAATAGAAAAGGCAATCCTCGGCGTATTTAAAATTTGCGACAGAAAAAATAATTTTTTAAAAAATTTACTATAGAAATGGCAATCCTCGGCGTATTTAAAATTCCGAGAGTAAAAAATTATTTTTTGAAAAATTTACAATAGAAAAGACCATACTCGCCGTATTTAAAATTTGCGACAGAAAAAAATAATTTTTTTAAAAATTTACTATAGAAATGGCAATCCTCGGTGTATTTAAAATTCCGAGAGTAAAAAATTATTTTTTGAAAAATTTACAATAGAAAGGGCCATACTCACCGTATTTTAAATTTGCGACAGTAAAAAATAATTTTTTTAAAAATTTACTATAGAAATGGCAATCCTCGGCGTATTTAAAATTCCGACAGTAAAAAATTATTTTTTGAAAAATTTGCTATAGAAAAGGTCATTCTCGCCGTATTTAAAATTTGCGACAGTAAAAAATAATTTTTTGAAAAATTTACTATAGAAAAGACCATACTCGCCGTATTTAAAATTTGCGACCGAAAAAAATAATTTTTTGAAAAATTTATAATAGAAAAGGCAATCCTCGGCGTATTTAAAATTTGCGACAGTAAAAAATAATTTTTTGAAAAATTTACTATAGAAAAGACCATACTCGCCGTATTTAAAATTTGCGACAGAAAAAAATAATTTTTTGAAAAATTTATCATAGAAAAGGCAATCCTCGGCGTATTTAAAATTTGCGACAGAAAAAATAATTTTTTTAAAAATTTACTATAGAAGTGGCAATCCTCGGCGTATTTAAAATTCCCAGAGTAAAAAATTATTTTTTGAAAAATTTACAATAGAAAGGGCCATACTCACCGTAGTTAAAATTTGCGACAGTAAAAAATAATTTTTTGAAAAATTTACTATAGAAAAGACCATACTCGCCGTATTTAAAATTTGCGACAGATAAAAATAATTTTTTGAAAAATTTATAATAGAAAAGGCAATCCTCGGCGTATTTAAAATTTGCGACAGAAAAAATAATTTTTTTAAAAATTTACTATAGAAATGGAAATCCTCGGCGTATTTAAAATTCCGAGAGTAAAAAATTATTTTTTGAAAAATTTACAATAGAAAGGGCCATACTCACCGTATTTTAAATTTGCGACAGCAAAAATAATTTTTTTAAAAATTTACTATAGAAATGGCAATCCTCGGCGTATAAAAAATTCCGACAGTAAAAAATTATTTTTTGAAAAATTTACTATAGAAAAGGTCATTTTCGCCGTATTTAAGATTTGCGACAGTAAAAAATAATTTTTTGAAAAATTTACTATAGAAAACACCATACTCGCCGTATTTAAAATTTGCGACAGAAAAAAATAATTTTTCGAAAAATTTATAATAGAAAAGGCAATCCTCGGGGTATTTATAATTTGCGACAGTAAAAAATAATTTTTTGAAAAATTTACTATAGTAAAGACCATACTCGCCGTATTTAAAATTTGCGACAGAAAAAAATAATTTTTTGAAAAATTTATAATAGAAAAGGCAATCCTCGGCGTATTTAAAATTTGCGACAGTAAAAAATAATTTTTTGAAAAATTTACTATAGAAAAGACCATACTCGCCGTATTTAAAATTTGCGACAGAAAAAAATAATTTTTTGAAAAATTTATCATAGAAAAGGCAATCCTCGGCGTATTTAAAATTTGCGACAGAAAAAATAATTTTTTTAAAAATTTCCTATAGAAATGGCAATCCTCGGCGTATTTAAAATTCCCAGAGTAAAAAATTATTTTTTGAAAAATTTACAATAGAAAGGGCCATACTCACCGTAGTTAAAATTTGCGACAGTAAAAAATAATTTTTTGAAAAATTTACTATAGAAAAGACCATACTCGCCGTATTTAAAATTTGCGACAGAAAAAAATAATTTTTTGAAAAATTTATAATAGAAAAGGCAATCCTCGGCGTATTTAAAATTTGCGACAGAAAAAATAATTTTTTTAAAAATTTACTATAGAAATGGCAATCCTCGGCGTATTTAAAATTCCGAGAGTAAAAAATTATATTTTGAAAAATTTACAATAGAAAGGGCCATACTCAACGTATTTTAAATTTGCGACAGTAAAAATAATTTTTTTAAAAATTTACTATAGAAATGGCAATCCTCGGCGTATAAAAAATTCCGACAGTAAAAAATTATTTTTTGAAAAATTTACTATAGAAAAGGTCATTTTCGCCGTATTTAAGATTTGCGACAGTAAAAAATAATTTTTTGAAAAATTTACTATAGAAAACACCATACTCGCCGTATTTAAAATTTGCGACAGAAAAAAATAATTTTTCGAAAAATTTATAATAGAAAAGGCAATCCTCGGGGTATTTATAATTTGCGACAGTAAAAAATAATTTTTTGAAAAATTTACTATAGTAAAGACCATACTCGCCGTATTTAAAATTTGCGACAGAAAAAAATAATTTTTTGAAAAATTTATAATAGAAAATGCAATCCTCGGCGTATTTAAAATTTGCGACAGAAAAAATAATTTTTTAAAAAATTTACTATAGAAATGGCAATCCTCGGCGTATTTAAAATTCCGAGAGTAAAAAATTATTTTTTGAAAAATTTACAATAGAAAAGACCATACTCGCCGTATTTAAAATTTGCGACAGAAAAAAATAATTTTTTTAAAAATTTACTATAGAAATGGCAATCCTCGGTGTATTTAAAATTCCGAGAGTAAAAAATTATTTTTTGAAAAATTTACAATAGAAAGGGCCATACTCACCGTATTTTAAATTTGCGACAGTAAAAAATAATTTTTTTAAAAATTTACTATAGAAATGGCAATCCTCGGCGTATTTAAAATTCCGACAGTAAAAAATTATTTTTTGAAAAATTTGCTATAGAAAAGGTCATTCTCGCCGTATTTAAAATTTGCGACAGTAAAAAATAATTTTTTGAAAAATTTACTATAGAAAAGACCATACTCGCCGTATTTAAAATTTGCGACAGAAAAAAATAATTTTTTGAAAAATTTATCATAGAAAAGGCAATCCTCGGCGTATTTAAAATTTGCGACAGAAAAAATAATTTTTTTAAAAATTTACTATAGAAATGGCAATCCTCGGCGTATTTAAAATTCCCAGAGTAAAAAATTATTTTTTGAAAAATTTACAATAGAAAGGGCCATACTCACCGTAGTTAAAATTTGCGACAGTAAAAAATAATTTTTTGAAAAATTTACTATAGAAAAGACCATACTCGCCGTATTTAAAATTTGCGACAGAAAAAAATAATTTTTTGAAAAATTTATAATAGAAAAGGCAATCCTCGGCGTATTTAAAATTTGCGACAGTAAAAAATAATTTTTTGAAAAATTTACTATAGAAAAGACCATACTCGCCGTATTTAAAATTTGCGACAGAAAAAAATAATTTTTTGAAAAATTTATCATAGAAAAGGCAATCCTCGGCGTATTTAAAATTTGCGACAGAAAAAATAATTTTTTTAAAAATTTACTATAGAAATGGCAATCCTCGGCGTATTTAAAATTCCCAGAGTAAAAAATTATTTTTTGACAAATTTACAATAGAAAGAGCCATACTCCTCACCGTAGTTAAAATTTGCGACAGTGAAAAATAATTTTTTGAAAAATTTACTATAGAAAAGACCATACTCGCCGTATTTAAAATTTGCGACAGAAAAAAATAATTTTTTGAAAAATTTATAATAGAAAAGGCAATCCTCGGCGTATTTAAAATTTGCGACAGAAAAAATAATTTTTTTAAAAATTTACTATAGAAATGGAAATCCTCGGCGTATTTAAAATTCCGAGAGTAAAAAATTATTTTTTGAAAAATTTACAATAGAAAGGGCCATACACACCGTATTTTAAATTTGCGACAGTAAAAAATAATTTTTTGAAAAATTTATAATAGAAAAGGCAATCCTCGGCGTATTTAAAATTTGCGACAGTAAAAAATAATTTTTTGAAAAATTTACTATAGAAAAGACCATACTCGCCGTATTTAAAATTTGCGACAGAAAAAAATAATTTTTTGAAAAATTTATCATAGAAAAGGCAATCCTCGGCGTATTTAAAATTTGCGACAGAAAAAATAATTTTTTTAAAAATTTACTATAGAAATGGCAATCCTCGGCGTATTTAAAATTCCCAGAGTAAAAAATTATTTTTTGAAAAATTTGCAATAGAAAGGGCCATACTCACCGTAGTTAAAATTTGCGACAGTAAAAAATAATTTTTTGAAAAATTTACTATAGAAAAGACCATACTCGCCGTATTTAAAATTTGCGACAGAAAAAAATAATTTTTTGAAAAATTTATAATAGAAAAGGCAATCCTCGGCGTATTTAAAATTTGCGACAGAAAAAATAATTTTTTTAAAAATTTACTATAGAAATGGCAATCCTCGGCGTATTTAAAATTCCGAGAGTAAAAAATTATATTTTGAAAAATTTACAATAGAAAGGGCCATACTCAACGTATTTTAAATTTGCGACAGTAAAAATAATTTTTTTAAAAATTTACTATAGAAATGGCAATCCTCGGCGTATTAAAAATTCCGACTGTAAAAAATTATTTTTTGAAAAATTTACTATAGAAAAGGTCATTTTCGCCGTATTTAAAATTTGCGACAGTAAAAAATAATTTTTTGAAAAATTTACTATAGAAAAGACCATACTCGCCGTATTTAAAATTTGCGACAGAAAAAAATAATTTTTTGAAAAATTTATCATAGAAAAGGCAATCCTCGGCGTATTTAAAATTTGCGACAGAAAAAATAATTTTTTTAAAAATTTACTATAGAAATGGCAATCCTCGGCGTATTTAAAATTCCCAGAGTAAAAAATTATTTTTTGAAAAATTTACAATAGAAAGGGCCATACTCACCGTAGTTAAAATTTGCGACAGTAAAAAATAATTTTTTGAAAAATTTACTATAAAAAAGACCATACTCGCCGTATTTAAAATTTGCGACAGAAAAAAATAATTTTTTGAAAAATTTATAATAGAAAAGGCAATCCTCGGCGTATTTAAAATTTGCGACAGAAAAAATAATTTTTTTAAAAATTTACTATAGAAATGGCAATCCTCGGCGTATTTAAAATTCCGAGAGTAAAAAATTATATTTTGAAAAATTTACAATAGAAAGGGCCATACTCAACGTATTTTAAATTTGCGACAGTAAAAATAATTTTTTTAAAAATTTACTATAGAAATGGCAATCCTCGGCGTATAAAAAATTCCGACAGTAAAAAATTATTTTTTGAAAAATTTACTATAGAAAAGGTCATTTTCGCCGTATTTAAGATTTGCGACAGTAAAAAATAATTTTTTGAAAAATTTACTATAGAAAACACCATACTCGCCGTATTTAAAATTTGCGACAGAAAAAAATAATTTTTCGAAAAATTTATAATAGAAAAGGCAATCCTCGGGGTATTTATAATTTGCGACAGTAAAAAATAATTTTTTGAAAAATTTACTATAGTAAAGACCATACTCGCCGTATTTACAATTTGCGACAGAAAAAAATAATTTTTTGAAAAATTTATAATAGAAAAGGCAATCCTCGGCGTATTTAAAATTTGCGACAGTAAAAAATAATTTTTTGAAAAATTTACTATAGAAAAGACCATACTCGCCGTATTTAAAATTTGCGACAGAAAAAAATAATTTTTTGAAAAATTTATCATAGAAAAGGCAATCCTCGGCGTATTTAAAATTTGCGACAGAAAAAATAATTTTTTTAAAAATTTACTATAGAAATGGCAATCCTCGGCGTATTTAAAATTCCCAGAGTAAAAAATTATTTTTTGAAAAATTTACAATAGAAAGGGCCATACTCACCGTAGTTAAAATTTGCGACAGTAAAAAATAATTTTTTGAAAAATTTACTATAGAAAAGACCATACTCGCCGTATTTAAAATTTGCGACAGAAAAAAATAATTTTTTGAAAAATTTATAATAGAAAAGGCAATCCTCGGCGTATTTAAAATTTGCGACAGAAAAAATAATTTTTTTAAAAATTTACTATAGAAATGGCAATCCTCGGCGTATTTAAAATTCCGAGAGTAAAAAATTATATTTTGAAAAATTTACAATAGAAAGGGCCATACTCAACGTATTTTAAATTTGCGACAGTAAAAATAATTTTTTTAAAAATTTACTATAGAAATGGCAATCCTCGGCGTATAAAAAATTCCGACAGTAAAAAATTATTTTTTGAAAAATTTACTATAGAAAAGGTCATTTTCGCCGTATTTAAGATTTGCGACAGTAAAAAATAATTTTTTGAAAAATTTACTATAGAAAACACCATACTCGCCGTATTTAAAATTTGCGACAGAAAAAAATAATTTTTCGAAAAATTTATAATAGAAAAGGCAATCCTCGGGGTATTTATAATTTGCGACAGTAAAAAATAATTTTTTGAAAAATTTACTATAGTAAAGACCATACTCGCCGTATTTAAAATTTGCGACAGAAAAAAATAATTTTTTGAAAAATTTATAATAGAAAATGCAATCCTCGGCGTATTTAAAATTTGCGACAGAAAAAATAATTTTTTAAAAAATTTACTATAGAAATGGCAATCCTCGGCGTATTTAAAATTCCGAGAGTAAAAAATTATTTTTTGAAAAATTTACAATAGAAAAGACCATACTCGCCGTATTTAAAATTTGCGACAGAAAAAAATAATTTTTTTAAAAATTTACTATAGAAATGGCAATCCTCGGCGTATTTAAAATTCCGACAGAAAAAATAATTTTTTTAAAAATTTACTATAGAAATGGCAATCCTCGGCGTATTTAAAATTCCCAGAGTAAAAAATTATTTTTTGAAAAATTTACAATAGAAAGGGCCATACTCACCGTAGTTAAAATTTGCGACAGTAAAAAATAATTTTTTGAAAAATTTACTATAGAAATGGCAATCCTCGGCGTATTTAAAATTCCGACAGTAAAAAATTATTTTTTGAAAAATTTGCTATAGAAAAGGTCATTCTCGCCGTATTTAAAATTTGCGACAGTAAAAAATAATTTTTTGAAAAATTTACTATAGAAAAGACCATACTCGCCGTATTTAAAATTTGCGACAGAAAAAAATAATTTTTTGAAAAATTTATCATAGAAAAGGCAATCCTCGGCGTATTTAAAATTTGCGACAGAAAAAATAATTTTTTTAAAAATTTACTATAGAAATGGCAATCCTCGGCGTATTTAAAATTCCCAGAGTAAAAAATTATTTTTTGAAAAATTTACAATAGAAAGGGCCATACTCACCGTAGTTAAAATTTGCGACAGTAAAAAATAATTTTTTGAAAAATTTACTATAGAAAAGACCATACTCGCCGTATTTAAAATTTGCGACAGAAAAAAATAATTTTTTGAAAAATTTATAATAGAAAAGGCAATCCTCGGCGTATTTAAAATTTGCGACAGTAAAAAATAATTTTTTGAAAAATTTACTATAGAAAAGACCATACTCGCCGTATTTAAAATTTGCGACAGAAAAAAATAATTTTTTGAAAAATTTATCATAGAAAAGGCAATCCTCGGCGTATTTAAAATTTGCGACAGAAAAAATAATTTTTTTAAAAATTTACTATAGAAATGGCAATCCTCGGCGTATTTAAAATTCCCAGAGTAAAAAATTATTTTTTGAAAAATTTACAATAGAAAGGGCCATACTCCTCACCGTAGTTAAAATTTGCGACAGTAAAAAATAATTTTTTGAAAAATTTACTATAGAAAAGACCATACTCGCCGTATTTAAAATTTGCGACAGAAAAAAATAATTTTTTGAAAAATTTATAATAGAAAAGGCAATCCTCGGCGTATTTAAAATTTGCGACAGAAAAAATAATTTTTTTAAAAATTTACTATAGAAATGGAAATCCTCGGCGTATTTAAAATTCCGAGAGTACAAAATTATTTTTTGAAAAATTTACAATAGAAAGGGCCATACACACCGTATTTTAAATTTGCGACAGTAAAAAATAATTTTTTGAAAAATTTATAATAGAAAAGGCAATCCTCGGCGTATTTAAAATTTGCGACAGTAAAAAATAATTTTTTGAAAAATTTACTATAGAAAAGACCATACTCGCCGTATTTAAAATTTGCGACAGAAAAAAATAATTTTTTGAAAAATTTATCATAGAAAAGGCAATCCTCGGCGTATTTAAAATTTGCGACAGAAAAAATAATTTTTTTAAAAATTTACTATAGAAATGGCAATCCTCGGCGTATTTAAAATTCCCAGAGTAAAAAATTATTTTTTGAAAAATTTACAATAGAAAGGGCCATACTCACCGTAGTTAAAATTTGCGACAGTAAAAAATAATTTTTTGAAAAATTTACTATAGAAAAGACCATACTCGCCGTATTTAAAATTTGCGACAGAAAAAAATAATTTTTTGAAAAATTTATAATAGAAAAGGCAATCCTCGGCGTATTTAAAATTTGCGACAGAAAAAATAATTTTTTTAAAAATTTACTATAGAAATGGCAATCCTCGGCGTATTTAAAATTCCGAGAGTAAAAAATTATATTTTGAAAAATTTACAATAGAAAGGGCCATACTCAACGTATTTTAAATTTGCGACAGTAAAAATAATTTTTTTAAAAATTTACTATAGAAATGGCAATCCTCGGCGTATTAAAAATTCCGACTGTAAAAAATTATTTTTTGAAAAATTTACTATAGAAAAGGTCATTTTCGCCGTATTTAAAATTTGCGACAGTAAAAAATAATTTTTTGAAAAATTTACTATAGAAAACACCATACTCGCCGTATTTAAAATTTGCGACAGAAAAAAATAATTTTTCGAAAAATTTATAATAGAAAAGGCAAACCTCGGGGTATTTATAATTTGCGACAGTAAAAAATAATTTTTTGAAAAATTTACTATAGTAAAGACCATACTCGCCGTATTTAAAATTTGCGACAGAAAAAAATAATTTTTTGAAAAATTTATAATAGAAAAGGCAATCCTCGGCGTATTTAAAATTTGCGACAGAAAAAATAATTTTTTAAAAAATTTACTATAGAAATGGCAATCCTCGGCGTATTTAAAATTCCGAGAGTAAAAAATTATTTTTTGAAAAATTTACAATAGAAAAGACCATACTCGCCGTATTTAAAATTTGCGACAGAAAAAAATAATTTTTTTAAAAATTTACTATAGAAATGGCAATCCTCGGTGTATTTAAAATTCCGAGAGTAAAAAATTATTTTTTGAAAAATTTACAATAGAAAGGGCCATACTCACCGTATTTTAAATTTGCGACAGTAAAAAATAATTTTTTTAAAAATTTACTATAGAAATGGCAATCCTCGGCGTATTTAAAATTCCGACAGTAAAAAATTATTTTTTGAAAAATTTGCTATAGAAAAGGTCATTCTCGCCGTATTTAAAATTTGCGACAGTAAAAAATAATTTTTTGAAAAATTTACTATAGAAAAGACCATACTCGCCGTATTTAAAATTTGCGACCGAAAAAAATAATTTTTTGAAAAATTTATAATAGAAAAGGCAATCCTCGGCGTATTTAAAATTTGCGACAGTAAAAAATAATTTTTTGAAAAATTTACTATAGAAAAGACCATACTCGCCGTATTTAAAATTTGCGACAGAAAAAAATAATTTTTTGAAAAATTTATCATAGAAAAGGCAATCCTCGGCGTATTTAAAATTTGCGACAGAAAAAATAATTTTTTTAAAAATTTACTATAGAAATGGCAATCCTCGGCGTATTTAAAATTCCCAGAGTAAAAAATTATTTTTTGAAAAATTTACAATAGAAAGGGCCATACTCACCGTAGTTAAAATTTGCGACAGTAAAAAATAATTTTTTGAAAAATTTACTATAAAAAAGACCATACTCGCCGTATTTAAAATTTGCGACAGAAAAAAATAATTTTTTGAAAAATTTATAATAGAAAAGGCAATCCTCGGCGTATTTAAAATTTGCGACAGAAAAAATAATTTTTTTAAAAATTTACTATAGAAATGGCAATCCTCGGCGTATTTAAAATTCCGAGAGTAAAAAATTATATTTTGAAAAATTTACAATAGAAAGGGCCATACTCAACGTATTTTAAATTTGCGACAGTAAAAATAATTTTTTTAAAAATTTACTATAGAAATGGCAATCCTCGGCGTATAAAAAATTCCGACAGTAAAAAATTATTTTTTGAAAAATTTACTATAGAAAAGGTCATTTTCGCCGTATTTAAGATTTGCGACAGTAAAAAATAATTTTTTGAAAAATTTACTATAGAAAACACCATACTCGCCGTATTTAAAATTTGCGACAGAAAAAAATAATTTTTCGAAAAATTTATAATAGAAAAGGCAATCCTCGGGGTATTTATAATTTGCGACAGTAAAAAATAATTTTTTGAAAAATTTACTATAGTAAAGACCATACTCGCCGTATTTAAAATTTGCGACAGAAAAAAATAATTTTTTGAAAAATTTATAATAGAAAAGGCAATCCTCGGCGTATTTAAAATTTGCGACAGTAAAAAATAATTTTTTGAAAAATTTACTATAGAAAAGACCATACTCGCCGTATTTAAAATTTGCGACAGAAAAAAATAATTTTTTGAAAAATTTATCATAGAAAAGGCAATCCTCGGCGTATTTAAAATTTGCGACAGAAAAAATAATTTTTTTAAAAATTTACTATAGAAATGGCAATCCTCGGCGTATTTAAAATTCCCAGAGTAAAAAATTATTTTTTGAAAAATTTACAATAGAAAGGGCCATACTCACCGTAGTTAAAATTTGCGACAGTAAAAAATAATTTTTTGAAAAATTTACTATAGAAAAGACCATACTCGCCGTATTTAAAATTTGCGACAGAAAAAAATAATTTTTTGAAAAATTTATAATAGAAAAGGCAATCCTCGGCGTATTTAAAATTTGCGACAGAAAAAATAATTTTTTTAAAAATTTACTATAGAAATGGCAATCCTCGGCGTATTTAAAATTCCGAGAGTAAAAAATTATATTTTGAAAAATTTACAATAGAAAGGGCCATACTCAACGTATTTTAAATTTGCGACAGTAAAAATAATTTTTTTAAAAATTTACTATAGAAATGGCAATCCTCGGCGTATAAAAAATTCCGACAGTAAAAAATTATTTTTTGAAAAATTTACTATAGAAAAGGTCATTTTCGCCGTATTTAAGATTTGCGACAGTAAAAAATAATTTTTTGAAAAATTTACTATAGAAAACACCATACTCGCCGTATTTAAAATTTGCGACAGAAAAAAATAATTTTTCGAAAAATTTATAATAGAAAAGGCAATCCTCGGGGTAT
The DNA here is from genome assembly GCA_963924295.1 of Dioctria rufipes. NCBI lineage: Eukaryota > Metazoa > Arthropoda > Insecta > Diptera > Asilidae > Dioctria > Dioctria rufipes. The sequence continues at coordinate 43,548 of CAWUPM010000723.1, read as the reverse complement.
TTATAATTTGCGACAGTAAAAAATAATTTTTTGAAAAATTTACTATAGTAAAGACCATACTCGCCGTATTTAAAATTTGCGACAGAAAAAAATAATTTTTTGAAAAATTTATAATAGAAAATGCAATCCTCGGCGTATTTAAAATTTGCGACAGAAAAAATAATTTTTTAAAAAATTTACTATAGAAATGGCAATCCTCGGCGTATTTAAAATTCCGAGAGTAAAAAATTATTTTTTGAAAAATTTACAATAGAAAAGACCATACTCGCCGTATTTAAAATTTGCGACAGAAAAAAATAATTTTTTTAAAAATTTACTATAGAAATGGCAATCCTCGGTGTATTTAAAATTCCGAGAGTAAAAAATTATTTTTTGAAAAATTTACAATAGAAAGGGCCATACTCACCGTATTTTAAATTTGCGACAGTAAAAAATAATTTTTTTAAAAATTTACTATAGAAATGGCAATCCTCGGCGTATTTAAAATTCCGACAGTAAAAAATTATTTTTTGAAAAATTTGCTATAGAAAAGGTCATTCTCGCCGTATTTAAAATTTGCGACAGTAAAAAATAATTTTTTGAAAAATTTACTATAGAAAAGACCATACTCGCCGTATTTAAAATTTGCGACAGAAAAAAATAATTTTTTGAAAAATTTATCATAGAAAAGGCAATCCTCGGCGTATTTAAAATTTGCGACAGAAAAAATAATTTTTTTAAAAATTTACTATAGAAATGGCAATCCTCGGCGTATTTAAAATTCCCAGAGTAAAAAATTATTTTTTGAAAAATTTACAATAGAAAGGGCCATACTCACCGTAGTTAAAATTTGCGACAGTAAAAAATAATTTTTTGAAAAATTTACTATAGAAAAGACCATACTCGCCGTATTTAAAATTTGCGACAGAAAAAAATAATTTTTTGAAAAATTTATAATAGAAAAGGCAATCCTCGGCGTATTTAAAATTTGCGACAGTAAAAAATAATTTTTTGAAAAATTTACTATAGAAAAGACCATACTCGCCGTATTTAAAATTTGCGACAGAAAAAAATAATTTTTTGAAAAATTTATCATAGAAAAGGCAATCCTCGGCGTATTTAAAATTTGCGACAGAAAAAATAATTTTTTAAAAATTTACTATAGAAATGGCAATCCTCGGCGTATTTAAAATTCCCAGAGTAAAAAATTATTTTTTGAAAAATTTACAATAGAAAGGGCCATACTCCTCACCGTAGTTAAAATTTGCGACAGTAAAAAATAATTTTTTGAAAAATTTACTATAGAAAAGACCATACTCGCCGTATTTAAAATTTGCGACAGAAAAAAATAATTTTTTGAAAAATTTATAATAGAAAAGGCAATCCTCGGCGTATTTAAAATTTGCGACAGAAAAAATAATTTTTTTAAAAATTTACTATAGAAATGGAAATCCTCGGCGTATTTAAAATTCCGAGAGTACAAAATTATTTTTTGAAAAATTTACAATAGAAAGGGCCATACACACCGTATTTTAAATTTGCGACAGTAAAAAATAATTTTTTGAAAAATTTATAATAGAAAAGGCAATCCTCGGCGTATTTAAAATTTGCGACAGTAAAAAATAATTTTTTGAAAAATTTACTATAGAAAAGACCATACTCGCCGTATTTAAAATTTGCGACAGAAAAAAATAATTTTTTGAAAAATTTATCATAGAAAAGGCAATCCTCGGCGTATTTAAAATTTGCGACAGAAAAAATAATTTTTTTAAAAATTTACTATAGAAATGGCAATCCTCGGCGTATTTAAAATTCCCAGAGTAAAAAATTATTTTTTGAAAAATTTACAATAGAAAGGGCCATACTCACCGTAGTTAAAATTTGCGACAGTAAAAAATAATTTTTTGAAAAATTTACTATAGAAAAGACCATACTCGCCGTATTTAAAATTTGCGACAGAAAAAAATAATTTTTTGAAAAATTTATAATAGAAAAGGCAATCCTCGGCGTATTTAAAATTTGCGACAGAAAAAATAATTTTTTTAAAAATTTACTATAGAAATGGCAATCCTCGGCGTATTTAAAATTCCGAGAGTAAAAAATTATATTTTGAAAAATTTACAATAGAAAGGGCCATACTCAACGTATTTTAAATTTGCGACAGTAAAAATAATTTTTTTAAAAATTTACTATAGAAATGGCAATCCTCGGCGTATTAAAAATTCCGACTGTAAAAAATTATTTTTTGAAAAATTTACTATAGAAAAGGTCATTTTCGCCGTATTTAAAATTTGCGACAGTAAAAAATAATTTTTTGAAAAATTTACTATAGAAAACACCATACTCGCCGTATTTAAAATTTGCGACAGAAAAAAATAATTTTTCGAAAAATTTATAATAGAAAAGGCAAACCTCGGGGTATTTATAATTTGCGACAGTAAAAAATAATTTTTTGAAAAATTTACTATAGTAAAGACCATACTCGCCGTATTTAAAATTTGCGACAGAAAAAAATAATTTTTTGAAAAATTTATAATAGAAAAGGCAATCCTCGGCGTATTTAAAATTTGCGACAGAAAAAATAATTTTTTAAAAAATTTACTATAGAAATGGCAATCCTCGGCGTATTTAAAATTCCGAGAGTAAAAAATTATTTTTTGAAAAATTTACAATAGAAAAGACCATACTCGCCGTATTTAAAATTTGCGACAGAAAAAAATAATTTTTTTAAAAATTTACTATAGAAATGGCAATCCTCGGTGTATTTAAAATTCCGAGAGTAAAAAATTATTTTTTGAAAAATTTACAATAGAAAGGGCCATACTCACCGTATTTTAAATTTGCGACAGTAAAAAATAATTTTTTTAAAAATTTACTATAGAAATGGCAATCCTCGGCGTATTTAAAATTCCGACAGTAAAAAATTATTTTTTGAAAAATTTGCTATAGAAAAGGTCATTCTCGCCGTATTTAAAATTTGCGACAGTAAAAAATAATTTTTTGAAAAATTTACTATAGAAAAGACCATACTCGCCGTATTTAAAATTTGCGACCGAAAAAAATAATTTTTTGAAAAATTTATAATAGAAAAGGCAATCCTCGGCGTATTTAAAATTTGCGACAGTAAAAAATAATTTTTTGAAAAATTTACTATAGAAAAGACCATACTCGCCGTATTTAAAATTTGCGACAGAAAAAAATAATTTTTTGAAAAATTTATCATAGAAAAGGCAATCCTCGGCGTATTTAAAATTTGCGACAGAAAAAATAATTTTTTTAAAAATTTACTATAGAAATGGCAATCCTCGGCGTATTTAAAATTCCCAGAGTAAAAAATTATTTTTTGAAAAATTTACAATAGAAAGGGCCATACTCACCGTAGTTAAAATTTGCGACAGTAAAAAATAATTTTTTGAAAAATTTACTATAGAAAAGACCATACTCGCCGTATTTAAAATTTGCGACAGATAAAAATAATTTTTTGAAAAATTTATAATAGAAAAGGCAATCCTCGGCGTATTTAAAATTTGCGACAGAAAAAATAATTTTTTTAAAAATTTACTATAGAAATGGAAATCCTCGGCGTATTTAAAATTCCGAGAGTAAAAAATTATTTTTTGAAAAATTTACAATAGAAAGGGCCATACTCACCGTATTTTAAATTTGCGACAGCAAAAATAATTTTTTTAAAAATTTACTATAGAAATGGCAATCCTCGGCGTATAAAAAATTCCGACAGTAAAAAATTATTTTTTGAAAAATTTACTATAGAAAAGGTCATTTTCGCCGTATTTAAGACTTGCGACAGTAAAAAATAATTTTTTGAAAAATTTACTATAGAAAACACCATACTCGCCGTATTTAAAATTTGCGACAGAAAAAAATAATTTTTCGAAAAATTTATAATAGAAAAGGCAATCCTCGGGGTATTTATAATTTGCGACAGTAAAAAATAATTTTTTGAAAAATTTACTATAGTAAAGACCATACTCGCCGTATTTAAAATTTGCGACAGAAAAAAATAATTTTTGAAAAATTTATAATAGAAAAGGCAATCCTCGGCGTATTTAAAATTTGCGACAGTAAAAAATAATTTTTTGAAAAATTTACTATAGAAAAGACCATACTCGCCATATTTAAAATTTGCGACAGAAAAAAATAATTTTTTGAAAAATTTATCATAGAAAAGGCAATCCTCGGCGTATTTAAATTTGCGACAGAAAAAATAATTTTTTTAAAAATTTACTATAGAAATGGCAATCCTCGGCGTATTTAAAATTCCCAGAGTAAAAAATTATTTTTGAAAAATTTACAATAGAAAGGGCCATACTCACCGTAGTTAAAATTTGCGACAGTAAAAAATAATTTTTTGAAAAATTTACTATAGAAAAGACCATACTCGCCGTATTTAAAATTTGCGACAGAAAAAAATAATTTTTTGAAAAATTTATAATAGAAAAGGCAATCCTCGGCGTATTTAAAATTTGCGACAGAAAAAATAATTTTTTTAAAAATTTACTATAGAAATGGCAATCCTCGGCGTATTTAAAATTCCGAGAGTAAAAAATTATATTTTGAAAAATTTACAATAGAAAGGGCCATACTCAACGTATTTTAAATTTGTGACAGTAAAAATAATTTTTTTAAAAATTTACTATAGAAATGGCAATCCTCGGCGTATAAAAAATTCCGACAGTAAAAAATTATTTTTTGAAAAATTTACTATAGAAAAGGTCATTTTCGCCGTATTTAAGATTTGCGACAGTAAAAAATAATTTTTTGAAAAATTTACTATAGAAAACACCATACTCGCCGTATTTAAAATTTGCGACAGAAAAAAATAATTTTTCGAAAAATTTATAATAGAAAAGGCAATCCTCGGGGTATTTATAATTTGCGACAGTAAAAAATAATTTTTTGAAAAATTTACTATAGTAAAGACCATACTCGCCGTATTTAAAATTTGCGACAGAAAAAAATAATTTTTTGAAAAATTTATAATAGAAAATGCAATCCTCGGCGTATTTAAAATTTGCGACAGAAAAAATAATTTTTTAAAAAATTTACTATAGAAATGGCAATCCTCGGCGTATTTAAAATTCCGAGAGTAAAAAATTATTTTTTGAAAAATTTACAATAGAAAAGACCATACTCGCCGTATTTAAAATTTGCGACAGAAAAAAATAATTTTTTTAAAAATTTACTATAGAAATGGCAATCCTCGGTGTATTTAAAATTCCGAGAGTAAAAAATTATTTTTTGAAAATTTACAATAGAAAGGGCCATACTCACCGTATTTTAAATTTGCGAGAGTAAAAAATAATTTTTTTAAAAATTTACTATAGAAATGGCAATCCTCGGCGTATTTAAAATTCCGACAGTAAAAATTATTTTTTGAAAAATTTGCTATAGAAAAGGTCATTCTCGCCGTATTTAAAATTTGCGACAGTAAAAAATAATTTTTTGAAAAATTTACTATAGAAAAGACCATACTCGCCGTATTTAAAATTTGCGACAGAAAAAAATAATTTTTTGAAAAATTTATCATAGAAAAGGCAATCCTCGGCGTATTTAAAATTTGCGACAGAAAAAATAATTTTTTTAAAAATTTACTATAGAAATGGCAATCCTCGGCGTATTTAAAATTCCCAGAGTAAAAAATTATTTTTTGAAAAATTTACAATAGAAAGGGCCATACTCACCGTAGTTAAAATTTGCGACAGTAAAAAATAATTTTTTGAAAAATTTACTATAGAAAAGACCATACTCGCCGTATTTAAAATTTGCGACAGAAAAAAATAATTTTTTGAAAAATTTATAATAGAAAAGGCAATCCTCGGCGTATTTAAAATTTGCGACAGTAAAAAATAATTTTTTGAAAAATTTACTATAGAAAAGACCATACTCGCCGTATTTAAAATTTGCGACAGAAAAAAATAATTTTTTGAAAAATTTATCATAGAAAAGGCAATCCTCGGCGTATTTAAAATTTGCGACAGTAAAAAATAATTTTTTGAAAAATTTACTATAGAAAAGACCATACTCGCCGTATTTAAAATTTGCGACAGAAAAAAATAATTTTTTGAAAAATTTATCATAGAAAAGGCAATCCTCGGCGTATTTAAAATTTGCGACAGAAAAAATAATTTTTTTTAAAATTTACTATAGAAATGGCAATCCTCGGCGTATTTAAAATTCCCAGAGTAAAAAATTATTTTTTGACAAATTTACAATAGAAAAGGTCATTCTCGCCGTATTTAAAATTTGCGACAGTAAAAAATAATTTTTTGAAAAATTTACTATAGAAAAGACCATACTCGCCGTATTTAAAATTTGCGACCGAAAAAAATAATTTTTTGAAAAATTTATAATAGAAAAGGCAATCCTCGGCGTATTTAAAATTTGCGACAGTAAAAAATAATTTTTTGAAAAATTTACTATAGAAAAGACCATACTCGCCGTATTTAAAATTTGCGACAGAAAAAAATAATTTTTTGAAAAATTTATCATAGAAAAGGCAATCCTCGGCGTATTTAAAATTTGCGACAGAAAAAATAATTTTTTTAAAAATTTACTATAGAAATGGCAATCCTCGGCGTATTTAAAATTCCCAGAGTAAAAAATTATTTTTTGAAAAATTTACAATAGAAAGGGCCATACTCACCGTAGTTAAAATTTGCGACAGTAAAAAATAATTTTTTGAAAAATTTACTATAGAAAAGACCATACTCGCCGTATTTAAAATTTGCGACAGATAAAAATAATTTTTTGAAAAATTTATAATAGAAAAGGCAATCCTCGGCGTATTTAAAATTTGCGACAGAAAAAATAATTTTTTTAAAAATTTACTATAGAAATGGAAATCCTCGGCGTATTTAAAATTCCGAGAGTAAAAAATTATTTTTTGAAAAATTTACAATAGAAAGGGCCATACTCACCGTATTTTAAATTTGCGACAGCAAAAATAATTTTTTGAAAAATTTATAATAGAAAAGGCAATCCTCGGTGTATTTAAAATTTGCGAAGGTAAAAAATAATTTTACAAAAGGTTTACTATAGTAAAAGCAATCCTGGGCGTATTTAAAATTTGCGCCACTAAAAAATAATTTTTTGCAAAATTTACTATAGAAAAGGCAATCCTCGGCGTGTTTAAAATTTGTGACAGTAAAAAATTATTTTTTGAAAAGTTTACTATAGAAAAGGCAATCCTCGGCGTATTTAAAATTTGCGACAGTGAAAATAATTTTTTGAAAAATTTACTATAGAAAAGGCAACCCTCGGCGTATTTAAAATTTGCGACGGTAAAATATATTTTTTGAAAAATTTACTATTGAAAAGGCAATCCTCGGTGTATTTAAAATTTGCGAAGGTAAAAAATAATTTTACAAAAGATTTACTATAGTAAAGGCAATCCTGGGCGTATTTAAAATTTGCGCCAGTAAAAAATAATTTTTTGCAAAATTTACTATAGAAAACGCCATCCTCGCCGTATTTAAAATTTGCGACAGAAAAAAATTATTTTTTGAAAAGTTTACAATAGAAAAGGCAATCCTCGCCGTATTTAAAATTGGCGACAGAATAAAATTATTTTTGGAAAAATTTACAATAGCAAAGGCAATACTCGGCGTATTTAAAATTTGCGACAGTTAAAAATAATTTTTTTAAAAATTTACTATAGAAATGGCAATCCTCGGCGTATTAAAAATTCCGACAGTAAAAAATTATTTTTTGAAAAATTTACTATAGAAAAGGTTATTTTCGCCGTATTTAAAATTTGCGACAGTAAAAAATAATTTTTTGAAAAATTTACTATAGAAAACACCATACTCGCCGTATTTAAAATTTGCGACAGAAAAAAATAATTTTTCGAAAAATTTATAATAGAAAAGGCAATCCTCGGGGTATTTATAATTTGCGACAGTAAAAAATAATTTTTTGAAAAATTTACTATAGTAAAGACCATACTCGCCGTATTTAAAATTTGCGACAGAAAAAAATAATTTTTTGAAAAATTTATAATAGAAAAGGCAATCCTCGGCGTATTTAAAATTTGCGACAGAAAAAATAATTTTTTAAAAAATTTACTATAGAAATGGCAATCCTCGGCGTATTTAAAATTCCGAGAGTAAAAAATTATTTTTTGAAAAATTTACAATAGAAAAGACCATACTCGCCGTATTTAAAATTTGCGACAGAAAAAAATAATTTTTTTAAAAATTTACTATAGAAATGGCAATCCTCGGTGTATTTAAAATTCCGAGAGTAAAAAATTATTTTTTGAAAAATTTACAATAGAAAGGGCCATACTCACCGTATTTTAAATTTGCGACAGTAAAAAATAATTTTTTTAAAAATTTACTATAGAAATGGCAATCCTCGGCGTATTTAAAATTCCGACAGTAAAAAATTATTTTTTGAAAAATTTGCTATAGAAAAGGTCATTCTCGCCGTATTTAAAATTTGCGACAGTAAAAAATAATTTTTTGAAAAATTTACTATAGAAAAGACCATACTCGCCGTATTTAAAATTTGCGACCGAAAAAAATAATTTTTTGAAAAATTTATAATAGAAAAGGCAATCCTCGGCGTATTTAAAATTTGCGACAGTAAAAAATAATTTTTTGAAAAATTTACTATAGAACCATACTCGCCGTATTTAAAATTTGCGACAGAAAAAAATAATTTTTTGAAAAATTTATCATAGAAAAGGCAATCCTCGGCGTATTTAAAATTCCGAGAGTAAAAAATTATTTTTTGAAAAATTTACAATAGAAAGGGCCATACTCACCGTAGTTAAAATTTGCGACAGTAAAAAATAATTTTTTGAAAAATTTACTATAGAAAAGACCATACTCGCCGTATTTAAAATTTGCGACAGAAAAAAATAATTTTTTGAAAAATTTATAATAGAAAAGGCAATCCTCGGCGTATTTAAAATTTGCGACAGAAAAAATAATTTTTTTAAAAATTTACTATAGAAATGGAAATCCTCGGCGTATTTAAAATTCCGAGAGTAAAAAATTATTTTTTGAAAAATTTACAATAGAAAGGGCCATACTCACCGTATTTTAAATTTGCGACAGCAAAAATAATTTTTTGAAAAATTTATAATAGAAAAGGCAATCCTCGGCGTATTTAAAATTTGCGACAGTAAAAAATAATTTTTTGAAAAATTTACTATAGAAAAGACCATACTCGCCGTATTTAAAATTTGCTACAGAAAAAAATAATTTTTTGAAAAATTTATAATAGAAAAGGCAATCCTCGGCGTATTTAAAATTTGCGACAGAAAAAATTATTTTTTTAAAAATTTACTATAGAAATGGCAATCCTCGGCGTATTTAAAATTCCGAGAGTAAAAAATTATTTTTTGAAAAATTTACAATAGAAAGGGCCATACTCACCGTGTTTTAAATTTGCGACAGTAAAAAATAATTTCTTGAAAAATTTACTATAGAAAAGGTCATTCTCGCCGTATTTAAAATTTGCGACAGTAAAAAATAATTTTGTGAAAAATTTACTATAGAAAAGACCATACTCGCCGTATTTAAAATTTGCGACAGAAAAACAAATTTTTTGAAAAATTTATAATAGAAAAGGCAATCCTCGGCCTATTTAAAATTTGCGACAGTAAAAAATAATTTTTTGAAAAATTTACTATAGAAAAGACCATACCCGCCGTATTTAAAATTTGCGACAGAAAAAAATAATTTTTTGAAAAATTTATAATAGAAAAGGCAATCCTCGGCGTATTTAAAATTTGCGACAGAAAAAATAATTTTTTTAAAAATTTACTATAGAAATGGCAATCCTCGGCGTATTTAAAATTCCGAGAGTAAAAAATTATATTTTGAAAAATTTACAATAGAAAGGGCCATACTCAACGTATTTTAAATTTGCGACAGTAAAAATAATTTTTTTAAAAATTTACTATAGAAATGGCAAACCTCGGCGTATTAAAAATTCCGACAGTAAAAAATTATTTTTTGAAAAATTTACTATAGAAAAGGTCATTTTCGCCGTATTTAAAATTTGCGACAGTAAAAAATAATTTTTTGAAAAATTTACTATAGAAAACACCATACTCGCCGTATTTAAAATTTGCGACAGAAAAAAATAATTTTTCGAAAAATTTATAATAGAAAAGGCAATCCTCGGGGTATTTATAATTTGCGACAGTAAAAAATAATTTTTTGAAAAATTTACTATAGTAAAGACCATACTCGCCGTATTTAAAATTTGCGACAGAAAAAAATAATTTTTTGAAAAATTTATAATAGAAAAGGCAATCCTCGGCGTATTTAAAATTTGCGACAGAAAAAATAATTTTTTAAAAAATTTACTATAGAAATGGCAATCCTCGGCGTATTTAAAATTCCGAGAGTAAAAAATTATTTTTTGAAAAATTTACAATAGAAAAGACCATACTCGCCGTATTTAAAATTTGCGACAGAAAAAAATAATTTTTTTAAAAATTTACTATAGAAATGGCAATCCTCGGTGTATTTAAAATTCCGAGAGTAAAAAATTATTTTTTGAAAAATTTACAATAGAAAGGGCCATACTCACCGTATTTTAAATTTGCGACAGTAAAAAATAATTTTTTTAAAAATTTACTATAGAAATGGCAATCCTCGGCGTATTTAAAATTCCGACAGTAAAAAATTATTTTTTGAAAAATTTGCTATAGAAAAGGTCATTCTCGCCGTATTTAAAATTTGCGACAGTAAAAAATAATTTCTTGAAAAATTTACTATAGAAAAGACCATACTCGCCGTATTTAAAATTTGCGACCGAAAAAAATAATTTTTTGAAAAATTTATAATAGAAAAGGCAATCCTCGGCGTATTTAAAATTTGCGACAGTAAAAAATAATTTTTTGAAAAATTTACTATAGAAAAGACCATACTCGCCGTATTTAAAATTTGCGACAGAAAAAAATAATTTTTTGAAAAATTTATCATAGAAAAGGCAATCCTCGGCGTATTTAAAATTTGCGACAGAAAAAATAATTTTTTTAAAAATTTACTATAGAAATGGCAATCCTCGGCGTATTTAAAATTCCCAGAGTAAAAAATTATTTTTTGAAAAATTTACAATAGAAAGGGCCATACTCACCGTAGTTAAAATTTGCGACAGTAAAAAATAATTTTTTGAAAAATTTACTATAGAAAAGACCATACTCGCCGTATTTAAAATTTGCGACAGAAAAAAATAATTTTTTGAAAAATTTATAATAGAAAAGGCAATCCTCGGCGTATTTAAAATTTGCGACAGAAAAAATAATTTTTTTAAAAATTTACTATAGAAATGGAAATCCTCGGCGTATTTAAAATTCCGAGAGTAAAAAATTATTTTTTGAAAAATTTACAATAGAAAGGGCCATACTCACCGTATTTTAAAATTGCGACAGTAAAAAATAATTTTTTTAAAAATTTACTATAGAAATGGCAATCCTCGGCGTATTTAAAATTCCGACAGTAAAAAATAATTTTTTGAAAAATTTACTATAGAAAAGTTCATTCTCGCCGTATTTAAAAATTGTGACAGTAAAAAATAATTTTTTGAAAAATTTACTATAGAAAAGACCATACTCGCCGTATTTAAAATTTGCGACAGCAAAAAATACTTTTTTGAAAAATTTATAATAGAAAAGGCAATCCTCGGCGTATTTAAAATTTGCGACAGTAAAAAATAATATTTTGAAAAATTTACTATAGAAAAGACCATAATCGCCGTATTTAAAATTTGCGACAGAAAAAAATAATTTTTTGAAAAATTTATAATAGAAAAGGCAATCCTCGGCGTATTTAAAACTTTCGACGGTAAAATTTAGTTTTTGAAAAATTTACTATTGAAAAGGGAAACTTCGGCGTAATTAAAATTTGCGACGGTAAAAAATAATTTTTTGAAAAATTTACTATAGAAAAGGCAATCCTCGGAGTTTTTAAAATTTGCGACAGTTAAAAAAAAATTTTTGAAAAATTTACTATAAAAAAGACCATATTCTCCGCATTTAAAATTTGCGACAGAAAAAAATTATTTTTTGAAAATTTACTATAGAAAAGGCAATCCTCGGCCTATATAAAATTTGCGACAGTAAAAATAATTTTTTGAAAAAATTTTCAATAGAAAAGGCAATCCCTGTCTTATTTAAAATTTGCGACGGTAGAAAATAATTTGTTGGAAAATTTTCTATAGAAAAGGTCAAACCCGCCGTATTTAAAATTTGCGTCAGAAAAAAATTATATTTTGAAAAATTTACTATAGAAAAGGCAATCCTCGGCATATTTAAAATTTGCGACGGGAAAATTTATTTTTTGAAAAATTTACTATTGAAAAGGCAATCCTCGGCGTAATTAAAATTTGCGACAGTAAAAATTAATTTTTTGAAAAATTTACTATAGAAAAACCATCCTCGGCGTCTTTAAAGTTTGCCACATTTGAAAATAATTTTTTGAAAAATTTATTATAGAAAAGGCCATACTCGCCGTATTTAAAATTGGCGACAGAAAAAAATTATTTTTGGAAAAATTTACAATAGCAAAGGCAATACTCGGCGTATTTAAAATTTGCGACAGTTAAAAATAATTTTTTGAAAAATTTACTATAGAAAACGCCATTCTCGCCGTATTTAAAATTTGCGACAGAAAAAAATTATTTTTTGAAAAGTTTACAATAGAAAAGGCAATCCTCGGCGTATTTAAAATTTGTGACAGGAAAAAATAATTCTTTGAAATATTTACTATAGAAAAGGCAATCCTCGGTGCATTTAAAATTTGTGACAGTAAAAAATAATTTTTTGAAAAATTTACTATAGAAAAGACAATCCTCGGCGTATTTAAAATTTGCGACACTGAAAATAATTTTTTGAAAAATTTACTATAGAAAAGGCAACCCTCGGCGTATTTAAAATTTGCGACGGTAAAATATATTTTTTGAAAAATTTACTATTGAAAAGGCAATCCTCGGTGTATTTAAAATTTGCGAAGGTAAAAAATAATTTTACAAAAGATTTACTATAGTAAAGGCAATCCTGGGCGTATTTAAAATTTGCGCCAGTAAAAAATAATTTTTTGCAAAATTTACTATAGAAAAGGCAATCCTCGGCGTGTTTAAAATTTGTGACAGTAAAAAATTATTTTTTGAAAAGTTTACTATAGAAAAGGCAATCCTCGGCGTATTTAAAATTTGCGACAGTGAAAATAATTTTTTGAAAAATTTACTATAGAAAAGGCAACCCTCGGCGTATTTAAAATTTGCGACGGTAAAATATATTTTTTGAAAAATTTACTATTGAAAAGGCAATCCTCGGTGTATGTAAAATTTGCGAAGGTAAAAAATAATTTTACAAAAAATTTACTATAGAAAAGGCAATCCTCGGCGTATTTAAAATTTGCGACAGTGAAAATAATTTTTTGAAAAATTTACTATAGAAAAGGCAATCCTCGGCTATTTAAAATTTGCGACAGTGAAAATAATTTTTTGAAAAATTTACTATAGAAAAGGCAATCCTCGGTGTATTTAAAATTTGCGAAGGTAAAAAATAATTTTTCAAAAAATTTACTATAGTAAAGGCAATCCTCGGCGTACTTAAAATTTGCCCAGTAAAAAATAATCTTTTGCAAAATTTACTATAGAAAAGGCAATCCTCGGCGTATTTAAAATTTCCGACAGTAAAAAATAATTCTTTGAAAAATTTACTATAGAAAAGGCAATCCTCAGTTTATTTAAAATTTGCGAAAATAAAAATTATTTTTTGGAAAATTTACTATAGAAAAGGCAACCCTCGGCGTAATTAAAATTTGCGACGGTAAAATTTATATTTTGAAAAATTTACTATAGAAAAGGCAATCCTCGGCATATTTAAAATTTGCGACGGTAAAATTTATTTTTTGAAAAATTTACTATTGAAATGGCCATCCTCGGCGTAATTAAAATTTGCGACAGTAAAAAATAATTTTTTGAAAAATTTACTATAGAAAAACAATCCCCGGCGTCTTTAAAGTTTGCCACATTTGAAAATAAGTTTTTGAAAAATTTATTATAGAAAAGGCCATACTCGCCGTATTTAAAATTGGCGACAGAATAAAATTATTTTTGGTAAAATTTACAATAGCAAAGGCAATACTCGGCGTATTTAAAATTTGCGACAGTTAAAAATAATTTTTTGAAAAATTTACTATAGAAAACGCCATCCTCGCCGTATTTAAAATTTGCGACAGAAAAAAATTATTTTTTGAAAAGTTTACAATAGAAAAGGCAATCCTCGGCGTATTTAAAATTTGTGACAGTAAAAAATAATTCTTTGAAAAATTTACTATAGAAAAGGCAATCCTCGGTGCATTTAAAATTTGTGACAGTAAAAAATAATTTTTTGAAAAATTTACTATAGAAAAGACAATCCTCGGCGTATTTAAAATTTGCGACACTGAAAATAATTTTTTGAAAAATTTACTATAGAAAAGGCAACCCTCGGCGTATTTAAAATTTGCGACGGTAAAATATATTTTTTGAAAAATTTACTATTGAAAAGGCAATCCTCGGTGTATTTAAAATTTGCGAAGGTAAAAAATAATTTTACAAAGATTTACTATAGTAAAGGCAATCCTGGGCGTATTTAAAATTTGCGCCAGTAAAAAATAATTTTTTGCAAAATTTACTATAGAAAAGGCAATCCTCGGCGTGTTTAAAATTTGTGACAGTAAAAAATTATTTTTTGAAAAGTTTACTATAGAAAAGGCAATCCTCGGCGTATTTAAAATTTGCGACAGTGAAAATAATTTTTTGAAAAATTTACTATAGAAAAGGCAACCCTCGGCGTATTTAAAATTTGCGACGGTAAAATATATTTTTTGAAAAATTTACTATTGAAAAGGCAATCCTCGGTGTATGTAAAATTTGCGAAGGTAAAAAATAATTTTACAAAAAATTTACTATAGAAAAGGCAATCCTCGGCGTATTTAAAATTTGCGACAGTGAAAATAATTTTTTGAAAAATTTACTATAGAAAAGGCAATCCTCGGCTATTTAAAATTTGCGACAGTGAAAATAATTTTTTGAAAAATTTACTATAGAAAAGGCAATCCTCGGTGTATTTAAAATTTGCGAAGGTAAAAAATAATTTTTCAAAAAATTTACTATAGTAAAGGCAATCCTCGGCGTACTTAAAATTTGCCCAGTAAAAAATAATCTTTTGCAAAATTTACTATAGAAAAGGCAATCCTCGGCGTATTTAAAATTTCCGACAGTAAAAAATAATTCTTTGAAAAATTTACTATAGAAAAGGCAATCCTCAGTTTATTTAAAATTTGCGAAAATAAAAATTATTTTTTGGAAAATTTACTATAGAAAAGGCAACCCTCGGCGTAATTAAAATTTGCGACGGTAAAATTTATATTTTGAAAAATTTACTATTGAAAAGGCAATCCTCGGCGTTTTTAAAATTTACGACAGTAAAAAAATATTTTTTGGAAAATTTACTATAGAAAAGGGAATCCTCGGCGTATTTAAAATTTGCGACAGTGAAAATAATTTTTTGAAAAATTTATTATAGAAAAGGCCATACTCGCCGTATTTAAAATTGGCGACAGAAAAAAATTATTTTTGGAAAAATTTACAATAGAAAAGGCAATACGCGGCGTATTTAAAATTTGCGACAGTAAAAAATTATTTTTTGAAAAATTTACTATAGAAAAGGCAATCCTCGGCGTATTTAAAATTTGCGACAGTAAAAAATTATTTTTTGAAAAATTTACAATAGAAAGGGCCATACTCACCGTATTTTAAATTTGCGACAGTAAAAAATATTTTTTTGAAAAATTTACTAAAGAAAAGGTCATTCTCGCCTTATTTAAAATTTGCGACAGAAAAAATAATTTTTTGAAAAATTTACTATAGAAAAGACCATACTCGCCGTATTTATAATTTGCGACAGAAAAAAATAATTTTTTGAAAAATTTATAATAGAAAAGGCAATCCTCGGCCTATTTAAAATTTGCGACAGTAAAAATAATTTTTTGAAAAATTTACAATAGAAAAGGCAATCCCTGGCTTATTTAAAATTTGCGACGGTAGAAAATAATTTGTTGGAAAATTTTCTATAGAAAAGGTCAAACCCGCCGTATTTAAAATTTGCGTCAGAAAAAAAATATATTTCGAAAAATTTACTATAGAAAAGGCAATCCTCGGCATATTTAAAATTTGCGACGGGAAAATTTATTTTTTGAAAAATTTACTATTGAAAAGGCAATCCTCGGCGTAATTAAAATTTGCGACAGTAAAAAATCATTTTTTGAAAAATTTACTATAGAAAAACCATCCTCGGCGTCTTTAAAGTTTACCACATTTGAAAATAATTTTTTGAAAAATTTATTATAGAAAAGGCCATACTCGCCGTATTTAAAATTGACGACAGAAAAAAATTGCTTTTGGAAAAATTTACAATAGCAAAGGCAATACTCGGCGTATTTAAAATTTGCGACAGTTAAAAATAATTTTTTGAAAAATTTACTATAGAAAACGCCATTCTCGCCGTATTTAAAATTTGCGACAGAAAAAAATTATTTTTTGAAAAGTTTACAATAGAAAAGGCAATCCTCGGCGTATTTAAAATTTGTGACAGGAAAAAATAATTCTTTGAAAAATTTACTATAGAAAAGGCAATACTCGGTTTATTTAAAATTTGAGAAAATAAAAATTATTTTTTAATTTACTATAGAAAAGGCAACCCTCGGCGTATTTAAAATTTGCGATGGTAAAATATATTTTTTGAAAAATTTACTATTGAAAAGGCAAATCCTCGGCGTTTTTAAAATTTGCGACAGTAAAAAATAATTTTTTGAATAATTTACTATAGAAAAGGCAATCCTCGGGCGTATTTAAAATTTGCGACAGTGAAAATAATTTTTTGAAAAATTTACTATAGAAAAGGCAATCCTCGGTGTATTTAAAATTTGCGAAGGTAAAAAATAATTTTTCAAAAAATTTACTATAGTAAAGGCAATCCTCGGGCGTACTTAAAAATTTGCGCCAGTAAAAAATAATTTTTTGCAAAATTTACTATAGAAAAGGCAATCCTCGGCGTATTTAAAATTTTCGACAGTAAAAAATAATTCTTTGAAAAATTTACTATAGAAATGGCAATCCTCGGTTTATTTAAAATTTGCGAAAATAAAAATTATTTTTTGAAAAATTTACTATAGAAAAGGCAACCCTCGGCGTATTTAAAATTTGCGACGGTAAAATTTATATTTTGAAAAATTTACTATTGAAAAGGAAATCCTCGGCGTTTTTAAAATTTGCGACAGTAAAAAATATTTTTTGAAAAATTTACTATAGAAAAGGGAAACCTCGGCGTATTTAAAATTTGCGACAGTGAAAATAATTTTTTGAAAAATTTATTATAGAAAAGGCCATACTCGCCGTATTTAAAATTGGCGACAAAAAAAAATTATTTTTGGAAAAATTTACAATAGAAAAGGCAATACTCGGCGTATTTAAGATTTGCGACAGTAAAAAATTATTTTTTGAAAAATTTTACTATAGAAAAGGCAATCCTCGGCGTATTTAAAATTTGCGACAGTAAAAAATTATTTTTTGAAAAATTTACAATAGAAAGGGCCATACTCACCGTATTTTAAATTTGCGACAGTAAAAAATAATTTTTTGAAAAATTTACTATTGAAAAGGCAATCCTCGGCGTTTTTAAAATTTGCGACAGTAAAAAATACTTTTTTGAAAAATTTACTATAGAAAAGGCAATCCTCGGCTATTTAAAATTTGCGACAGTGAAAATAATTTTTTGAAAAATTTACTATAGAAAAGGCAATCCTCGGTGTATTTAAAATTTGCGAAGGTAAAAAATAATTTTTCAAAAAATTTACTATAGTAAAGGCAATCCTCGGCGTACTTAAAATTTGCGCCAGTAAAAAATAATTTTTTGCAAAATTTACTATAGAAAAGGCAATCCTCGGCGTATTTAAAATTTCCGACAGTAAAAAATAATTCTTTGAAAAATTTAGTATAGAAAAGGCAATCCTCGGTGTATTTAAAATTTATGACAGTAAAAAATAATTTTTTTAAAAATTTACTATAGAAAAGGCAATCCTCGGCGTATTTAAAATTTGCGACAGTGAAAATAATTTTTTGAAAAATTTACTATAGAAAAGGCAACCCTCGGCGTATTTAAAATTTGCGACGGTAAAATATATTTTTTGAAAAATTTACTATTGAAAAGGCAATCCTCGCTGTATTTAAAATTTGCGAAGGTAAAAAATAATTTTACAAAAAATTTACTATAGTAAAGGCAATCCTCGGCGTATTTAAAATTTGCGCCAGTAAAAAATACTTTTTTGCAAAATTTACTATAGAAAAGGCAATCCTCGGCGTATTTAAAATTTCCTACAGTAAAAAATAATTCTTTGAAAAATTTACTATAGAAAAGGCAATCCTCGGTTTATTTAAAATTTGCGAAAATAAAAATTATTTTTTGAAAAATTTACTATAGAAAAGGCAATCCTCGGCGTATTTAAAATTTGCGACAGTAAAATTTATATTTTGAAAAATTTACTATTGAAAAGGCAATCCTCGGCGTTTTTAAAATTTGCGACAGTAAAAAAATATTTTTTGAAAAATTTACTATAGAAAAGACCATACTCGCCGTATTTAAAATTTGCTACAGAAAAAAATAATTTTTTGAAAAATTTATAATAGAAAAGGCAATCCTCGGCGTATTTAAAATTTGCGACAGAAAAAATTATTTTTTTAAAAATTTACTATAGAAATGGCAATCCTCGGCGTATTTAAAATTCCGAGAGTAAAAAATTATTTTTTGAAAAATTTACAATAGAGAGGGCCATACTCACCGTATTTTAAATTTGCGACAGTAAAAAATAATTTTTTGAAAAATTTACTATAGAAAAGGTCATTCTCGCCGTATTTAAAATTTGCGACAGTAAAAAATAATTTTTTGAAAAATTTACTATAGAAAAGGCCATACTCGCCGTATTTAAAATTTGCGACAGAAAAACAAATTTTTTGAAAAATTTATAATAGAAAAGGCAATCCTCGGCCTATTTAAAATTTGCGACAGTAAAAAATAATTTTTTGAAAAATTTACTATAGAAAAGACCATACCCGCCGTATTTAAAATTTGCGACAGAAAAATATAATTTTTTGAAAAATTTACAATAGAAAGGGCCATACTCACCGTATTTTAAATTTGCGAGAGTAAAAAATAATTTTTGGAAAAATTTACTAGAGAAAACACCATACTCGCCGTATTTAAAATTTGCGACAGAAAAATATAATTTTTTGAAAAATTTATAATAGAAAAGGCAATCCTCGGTGTATTTAAAATTTGCGACAGAAAAAATAATTTTTTTAAAAATTTACTATAGAAATTGCAATCCTCGGCGTATTTAAAATTCCGACAGTAAAAAATTATTTTTTGAAAAATTTACTATAGAAAAGGTCATTCTCGCCGTATTTAAAATTTGCGACAGTAAAAAATAATTTTTTGAAAAATTTACTATAGAAAAGACCACACTCGCCGTATTTAAAATTTGCGACAGAAAAAAATAATTTTTTGAAAAATTTATAATAGAAAAGGCAATCCTCGGCGTATTTAAAATTTGCGACAGTAAAAAATAATTTTTTGAAAAATTTACTATAGAAAAGACCATACTCGCCGTATTTAAAATTTGCTACAGAAAAAAATAATTTTTTGAAAAATTTATCATAGAAAAGGCAATCCTCGGCGTATTTAAAATTTGCGACAGAAAAAATTATTTTTTTAAAAATTTACTATAGAAATGGCAATCCTCGGCGTATTTAAAATTCCGAGAGTAAAAAATTATTTTTTGAAAAATTTACAATAGAAAGGGCCATACTCACCGTATTTTAAATTTGCGACAGTAAAAAATAATTTTTTGAAAAATTTACTATAGAAAAGGTCATTCTCGCCGTATTTAAAATTTGCGACAGTAAAAAATAATTTTTTGAAAAATTTACTATAGAAAAGACCATACTCGCCGTATTTAAAATTTGCGACAGAAAAACAAATTTTTTGAAAAATTTATAATAGAAAAGCAATCCTCGGCCTATTTAAAATTTGCGACGGTAAAAAATAATTTTTTGAAAAATTTACTATAGAAAAGACCATACCCGCCGTATTTAAAATTTGCGACAGAAAAAAATAATTTTTTGAAAAATTTAAAATAGAAAGGGCCATACTCACCGTATTTTAAATTTGCGACAGTAAAAAATAATTTTTGGAAAAATTTACTAGAGAAAACACCATACTCGCCGTATTTAAAATTTGCGACAGAAATATATAATTTTTTGAAAAATTTATAATAGAAAAGGCAATCCTCGGCGTATTTAAAATTTGCGACAGTAAAAAATAATTTTTTGAAAAATTTACTATAGAAAAGACCATACTCGCCGTATTTAAAATTTGCGACAGAAAAAAATAACTTTTTGAAAAATTTATAATAGAAAAGGCAATCCTCGGTGTATTTAAAATTTGCGACAGAAAAAATAATTTTTTTAAAAATTTACTATAGAAATGGCAATCCTCGGCGTATTTAAAATTCCGACAGTAAAAAATTATTTTTTGAAAAATTTACTATAGAAAAGGTCATTCTCGCCGTATTTAAAATTTGCGACAGTAAAAAATAATTTTTTGAAAAATTTACTATAGAAAAGACCACACTCGCCGTATTTAAAATTTGCGACAGAAAAAAATAATTTTTTGAAAAATTTATAATAGAAAAGGCAATCCTCGGCGTATTTAAAATTTGCGACAGTAAAAAATAATTTTTTGAAAAATTTACTATAGAAAAGACCATACTCGCCGTATTTAAAATTTGCTACAGAAAAAAATAATTTTTTGAAAAATTTATAATAGAAAAGGCAATCCTCGGCGTATTTAAAATTTGCGACAGAAAAAATTATTTTTTTAAAAATTTACTATAGAAATGGCAATCCTCGGCGTATTTAAAATTCCGAGAGTAAAAAATTATTTTTTGAAAAATTTACAATAGAAAGGGCCATACTCACCGTATTTTAAATTTGCGACAGTAAAAAATAATTTTTTGAAAAATTTACTATAGAAAAGACCATACTCGCCGTATTTAAAATTTGCGACAGAAAAACAAATTTTTTGAAAAATTTATAATAGAAAAGGCAATCCTCGGCCTATTTAAAATTTGCGACAGTAAAAAATAATTTTTTGAAAAATTTACTATAGAAAAGACCATACCCGCCGTATTTAAAATTTGCGACAGAAAAAAATAATTTTTTGAAAAATTTACAATAGAAAGGGCCATACTCACCGTATTTTAAATTTGCGACAGTAAAAAATAATTTTTGGAAAAATTTACTAGAGAAAACACCATACTCGCCGTATTTAAAATTTGCGACAGAAAAATATAATTTTTTGAAAAATTTATAATAGAAAAGGCAATCCTCGGTGTATTTAAAATTTGCGACAGAAAAAATAATTTTTTTAAAAATTTACTATAGAAATGGCAATCCTCGGCGTATTTAAAATTCCGACAGTAAAAAATTATTTTTTGAAAAATTTACTATAGAAAAGGTCATTCTCGCCGTATTTAAAATTTGCGACAGTAAAAAATAATTTTTTGAAAAATTTACTATAGAAAAGACCACACTCGCCGTATTTAAAATTTGCGACAGAAAAAAATAATTTTTTGAAAAATTTACTATAGAAAAGACCATACTCGCCGTATTTAAAATTTGCGACCGAAAAAAATAATTTTTTGAAAAATTTATAATAGAAAAGGCAATCCTCGGCGTATTTAAAATTTGCGACAGTAAAAAATAATTTTTTGAAAAATTTACTATAGTAAAGACCATACTCGCCGTATTTAAAATTTGCGACAGAAAAAAATAATTTTTTGAAAAATTTATAATAGAAAAGGCAATCCTCGGCGTATTTAAAATTTGCGACAGAAAAAATTATTTTTTTAAAAATTTACTATAGAAAAGACCATACCCGCCGTATTTAAAATTTGCGACAGAAAAAAATAATTTTTTGAAAAATTTATAATAGAAAAGGCAATCCTCGGCGTATTTAAAATTTGCGACAGAAAAAATAATTTTTTTAAAAATTTGCTATAGAAATGGCAATCCTCGGCGTATTTAAAATTCCGAGAGTAAAAAATTATATTTTGAAAAATTTACAATAGTAAAGACCACACTCGCCGTATTTAAAATTTGCGACAGAAAAAAATAATTTTTTGAAAAATTTACTATAGTAAAGACCATACTCGCCGTATTTAAAATTTGCGACAGAAAAAAATAATTTTTTGAAAAATTTATAATAGAAAAGGCAATCCTCGGCGTATTTAAAATTTGCGACAGTAAAAAATAATTTTTGGAAAAATTTACTAGAGAAAACACCATACTCGCCGTATTTAAATTTTGCGACAGAAAAATATAATTTTTTGAAAAATTTATAATAGAAAAGGCAATCCTCGGCGTATTTAAAATTTGCGACAGAAAAAATTATTTTTTTAAAAATTTACTATAGAAAAGACCATACCCGCCGTATTTAAAATTTGCGACAGAAAAAAATAATTTTTTGAAAAATTTATAATAGAAAAGGCAATCCTCGGCGTATTTAAAATTTGCGACAGAAAAAATTATTTTTTGAAAAATTTACTATATAAAAGGTCATTCTCGCCGTATTTAAAATTTGCGACAGTAAAAAATAATTTTTTGAAAAATTTACTATAGAAAAGACCACACTCGCCGTATTTAAAATTTGCGACAGAAAAAAATAATTTTTTGAAAAATTTACTATAGTAAAGACCATACTCGCCGTATTTAAAATTTGCGACAGAAAAAAATAATTTTTTGAAAAATTTATAATAGAAAAGGCAATCCTCGGCGTATTTAAAATTTGCGACAGTAAAAAATAATTTTTGGAAAAATTTACTAGAGAAAACACCATACTCGCCGTATTTAAAATTTGCGACAGAAAAATATAATTTTTTGAAAAATTTATAATAGAAAAGGCAATCCTCGGCGTATTTAAAATTTGCGACAGAAAAAATTATTTTTTTAAAAATTTACTATAGAAAAGACCATACCCGCCGTATTTAAAATTTGCGACAGAAAAAAATAATTTTTTGAAAAATTTATAATAGAAAAGGCAATCCTCGGCGTATTTAAAATTTGCGACAGAAAAAATTATTTTTTGAAAAATTTACTATATAAAAGGTCATTCTCGCCGTATTTAAAATTTGCGACAGTAAAAAATAATTTTTTGAAAAATTTATAATAGAAAAGGCAATCCTCGGCGTATTTAAAATTTGCGACAGAAAAAATTATTTTTTTAAAAATTTACTATAGAAAAGACCATACCCGCCGTATTTAAAATTTGCGACAGAAAAAAATAATTTTTTGAAAAATTTATAATAGAAAAGGCAATCCTCGGCGTATTTAAAATTTGCGACAGAAAAAATAATTTTTTTAAAAATTTGCTATAGAAATGGCAATCCTCGGCGTATTTAAAATTCCGAGAGTAAAAAATTATATTTTGAAAAATTTACAATAGTAAAGACCACACTCGCCGTATTTAAAATTTGCGACAGAAAAAAATAATTTTTTGAAAAATTTACTATAGTAAAGACCATACTCGCCGTATTTAAAATTTGCGACAGAAAAAAATAATTTTTTGAAAAATTTATAATAGAAAAGGCAATCCTCGGCGTATTTAAAATTTGCGACAGTAAAAAATAATTTTTGGAAAAATTTACTAGAGAAAACACCATACTCGCCGTATTTAAAATTTGCGACAGAAAAATATAATTTTTTGAAAAATTTATAATAGAAAAGGCAATCCTCGGCGTATTTAAAATTTGCGACAGAAAAAATTATTTTTTTAAAAATTTACTATAGAAAAGACCATACCCGCCGTATTTAAAATTTGCGACAGAAAAAAATAATTTTTTGAAAAATTTATAATAGAAAAGGCAATCCTCGGCGTATTTAAAATTTGCGACAGAAAAAATTATTTTTTGAAAAATTTACTATATAAAAGGTCATTCTCGCCGTATTTAAAATTTGCGACAGTAAAAAATAATTTTTTGAAAAATTTACTATAGAAAAGACCACACTCGCCGTATTTAAAATTTGCAACAGAAAAAAATATTTTTTTGAAAAATTTACTATAGTAAAGACCATACTCGCCGTATTTAAAATTTGCGACAGAAAAAAATAATTTTTTGAAAAATTTATAATAGAAAAGGCAATCCTCGGCGTATTTAAAATTTGCGACAGTAAAAAATAATTTTTGGAAAAATTTACTAGAGAAAACACCATACTCGCCGTATTTAAAATTTGCGACAGAAAAATATAATTTTTTGAAAAATTGATAATAGAAAAGGCAATCCTCGGTGTATTTAAAATTTGCGACAGAAAAAATAATTTTTTTAAAAATTTACTATAGAAATGGCAATCCTCGGCGTATTTAAAATTCCGACAGTAAAAAATTATTTTTTGAAAAATTTACTATAGAAAAGGTCATTCTCGCCGTATTTAAAATTTGCGACAGTAAAAAATAATTTTTTGAAAAATTTACTATAGAAAAGACCACACTCGCCGTATTTAAAATTTGCGACAGAAAAAAATAATTTTTTGAAAAATTTACTATAGAAAAGACCATACTCGCCGTATTTAAAATTTGCGACCGAAAAAAATAATTTTTTGAAAAATTTATAATAGAAAAGGCAATCCTCGGCGTATTTAAAATTTGCGACAGTAAAAAATAATTTTTTGAAAAATTTACTATAGTAAAGACCATACTCGCCGTATTTAAAATTTGCGACCGAAAAAAATAATTTTTTGAAAAATTTATAATAGAAAAGGCAATCCTCGGCGTATTTAAAATTTGCGACAGTAAAAAATAATTTTTTGAAAAATTTACTATAGTAAAGACCATACTCGCCGTATTTAAAATTTGCGACAGAAAAAAATAATTTTTCGAAAAATTTATAATAGAAAAGGCAATCCTCGGCGTATTTAAAATTTGCGACAGAAAAAATTATTTTTTTAAAAATTTACTATAGAAAAGACCATACCCGCCGTATTTAAAATTTGCGACAGAAAAAAATAATTTTTTGAAAAATTTATAATAGAAAAGGCAATCCTCGGCGTATTTAAAATTTGCGACCGAAAAAAATAATTTTTTGAAAAATTTATAATAGAAAAGGCAATCCTCGGCGTATTTAAAATTTGCGACAGTAAAAAATAATTTTTTGAAAAATTTACTATAGTAAAGACCATACTCGCCGTATTTAAAATTTGCGACAGAAAAAAATAATTTTTTGAAAAATTTATAATAGAAAAGGCAATCCTCGGCCTATTTAAAATTTGCGACAGTAAAAAATAATTTTTTGAAAAATTTACTATAGAAAAGACCATACCCGCCGTATTTAAAATTTGCGACAGAAAAAAATAATTTTTTGAAAAATTTACAATAGAAAGGGCCATACTCACCGTATTTTAAATTTGCGACAGTAAAAAATAATTTTTGGAAAAATTTACTAGAGAAAACACCATACTCGCCGTATTTAAAATTTGCGACAGAAAAATATAATTTTTTGAAAAATTTATAATAGAAAAGGCAATCCTCGGTGTATTTAAAATTTGCGACAGAAAAAATAATTTTTTTAAAAATTTACTATAGAAATGGCAATCCTCGGCGTATTTAAAATTCCGACAGTAAAAAATTATTTTTTGAAAAATTTACTATAGAAAAGGTCATTCTCGCCGTATTTAAAATTTGCGACAGTAATAAATAATTTTTTGAAAAATTTACTATAGAAAAGACCACACTCGCCGTATTTAAAATTTGCGACAGAAAAAAATAATTTTTTGAAAAATTTACTATAGAAAAGACCATACTCGCCGTATTTAAAATTTGCGACCGAAAAAAATAATTTTTCGAAAAATTTATAATAGAAAAGGCAATCCTCGGGGTATTTAAAATTTGCGACAGTAAAAAATAATTTTTTGAAAAATTTACTATAGTAAAGACCATACTCGCCGTATTTAAAATTTGCGACAGAAAAAAATAATTTTTTGAAAAATTTATAATAGAAAAGGCAATCCTCGGCGTATTTAAAATTTGCGACAGAAAAAATTATTTTTTTAAAAATTTACTATAGAAAAGACCATACCCGCCGTATTTAAAATTTGCGACAGAAAAAAATAATTTTTTGAAAAATTTATAATAGAAAAGGCAATCCTCGGCGTATTTAAAATTTGCGACAGAAAAAATAATTTTTTTAAAAATTTGCTATAGAAATGGCAATCCTCGGCGTATTTAAAATTCCGAGAGTAAAAAATTATATTTTGAAAAATTTACAATAGAAAGGGCCATACTCAACGTATTTTAAATTTGCGACAGTAAAAAATAATTTTTTTAAAAATTTACTATAGAAATGGCAATCCTCGGCGTATTTAAAATTCCGACAGTAAAAAATTATTTTTTGAAAAATTTACTATAGAAAAGGTCATTTTCGCCGTATTTAAAATTTGCGACAGTAAAAAATTATTTTTTGAAAAATTTACAATAGAAAGGGCCATACTCACCGTATTTTAAATTTGCGACAGTAAAAAATAATTTTTTTAAAAATTTACTATTGAAATGGCAATCCTCGGCGTATTTAAAATTCCGACAGTAAAAAATTATTTTTTGAAAAATTTGCTATAGAAAAGGTCATTCTCGCCGTATTTAAAATTTGCGACAGTAAAAAATAATTTTTTGAAAAATTTACTATAGAAAAGACCATACTCGCCGTATTTAAAATTTGCGACCGAAAAAAATAATTTTTTGAAAAATTTATAATAGAAAAGGCAATCCTCGGCGTATTTAAAATTTGCGACAGTAAAAAATAATTTTTTGAAAAATTTACTATAGAAAACACCATACTCGCCGTATTTAAAATTTGCGACAGAAAAAAATAATTTTTCGAAAAATTTATAATAGAAAAGGCGATCCTCGGGGTATTTAAAATTTGCGACAGTAAAAAATAATTTTTTGAAAAATTTACTATAGTAAAGACCATACTCGCCGTATTTAAAATTTGCGACAGAAAAAAATAATTTTTTGAAAAATTTATAATAGAAAAGGCAATCCTCGGCGTATTTAAAATTTGCGACAGAAAAAATAATTTTTTTAAAAATTTACTATAGAAATGGCAATCCTCGGCGTATTTAAAATTCGGAGAGTAAAAAATTATTTTTTGAAAAATTTACAATAGAAAGGGCCATACTAACCGTGTAACGGCTATAATATTCTTCCCTATTCGCAAAATTCTATTTTCGTGTATCTTGGGCAACAGGGCATATGTAATCATCATTAGTCAGATGCATCCCAAACCCAGTCCCTGGAAAAAATAATTTAATTAAAGTAAATGAACTTCTTATCCAAATACACAGGGAAAAAAAAAAAAAAAAAATTTTTTTATTATAATAAATTCTTGCCAAGTAAAGTCATTAAATTGAGTCCAAGCGGAAATCAATCGCGAGAAACTCAATAAAATAAATCGCCCACTACACGTTTTTTTTGGAAAAGAAAGAAGGTAAAAACAAAGAAAATGCAATTTGAGCATTTCCGATCACCCAACAAAGGTGCTGATCAATCAGGGGCAATGCACCTGGGTAATTTTCCCTCGTATCGTTTTTTCGGTATGTGGCGATCGAAACCCCACATAGTAAAGCAAATCGATGGAAGAAAGATCTTCCGCGGGAGCTCGTCCAGTTCTGTGTTTTGTTTTTCGTTCGTCTTGTGCGCCCTTATAGAATTTGAAAAAAAAAAAAAATCAAATCAGAAGTAGTAGTGACATTAATAATATTTCTTTAAATAAAGACCGGGCATCGAGCAATTGTGCGTGCATGCCGGAAATATTGAAACGTTTAGTTTACATTTTTCTTTCTATAAATTTATTTGTGGATGTGACTCGATAGTTACTGAGTGACAGCATAAGCTCTTTTTTTCTGCCCTCAAAGAAGGGAATTTTAGATAAATCTAAGATATCAGGTGACAGTCTTTGTCCTGCACGGTGTGGATCAGTTCCGGAGGGAAAGGACAAAGTAACAAACAAACAAAAAAGTACAGAAATCGGCCAGTAAAGTTTGCGCAGCATCGATAGGGCCAAACCTGGCGCCTTCTAGAGCGCCCAAAGATTTCCTTGTGATTAAACACCATCCAAAATCATCGTCGGAACTTGATAGTGGAACGGAGGAGAAACCAGCAAAAATCCACTGATAGGAAAAAAAAAAAAAATCCCAAGAGCAAGCAGGAGAAAGTTCTTATTTTTTTTTGTTGTTGTTTTGTTTTCACAGCGTTAATCACCAGGCCGCTGAAGCGCTTCATCGCCGGGAGATTGACAAGTAAGTACATTTACGACAAATTAATTGTAATGTGAGTAGATTGTGTTGTTTTTTTTCTTCTCCTTGTCTTCTCGGGGTTATAGGCTAATTCTGTATTTCTTCCTCTGTTCGTTTATTTCAACTTTTTTTTTTATATATATATATATATATATATATATTAGCAATGAAGTCGTAATTTGGCGATCTCTTTTTTTTCTTTTTAGTACATTAGTATATTAACGTAGTTCTTTTTGTTTTGCGGGATATTATATTGAAGTAGTTTTTTTTTGTTTTGCGAAGTATTTCCGGATAGGTAGTACGTATATATACATATATCTGTATACATGTGAGCTACCATCATACTTCCACTTAGCGATCTTTATTTTCTTGTTTTTTTTTTTATATATAGATTCCTAGAATAGTGTATTAATGTAATGGTTAATTTGGATTAGCGAATTCTTTCATAGCGATTTTTTTTTTCTCTTTATTTTATTTTTTTTTTATTTTTTTTAAATGTTTCTTTGATATAATGTATACATACTCACGTATTAGCTTGATTAGCAGTATATACGCTAGTACAGTGACGTAGTTTTTTTTCTATGTATCTATGTACACGCATCATGATTATCAATATATAGGCTAGTATAGTAACTTAATTTTTTTTTCTTAATATATCTATACCTACATATATACCCGCTTATGGTTCGTGAATTGATTTACAAATACCCATACATTACGCCTTTGACTAGTAGTGTGACCCTTTTTACTTTTGTGCGTGTTCCGGGAAATAAATAAATAATAATGGCCATGTGCTAAGGTTCATATTTTCGTTTGGTGTCGGGTTTGGTTAAGGTTTTGGGGAAGCTCGAGATGCCGGGAGGATAAAGTAACTGGCAGGCTCACCTAGGAGTATGAAGAGGGCAGTGGTGGGTGATGCAGGTAGCCCAGTGTGACCCATCATTCTGATTGGTGTCACCTCTTATCGTCAAGCCTTTTTTTTTTTGTTTTTGGTCTTAATTTCATTTGTGTCTATTTCTTTCTACCTTCCAAAGGTACAGCAATAGGTAGTTGATCGGAGAGCAAAGAACCTACCCAAGCCCTGAGCTTGAGCCGGCAAAAGTCTGTACCTGCTCATCTAAAGGTCAACCCTCATTGTCCCTAAATACCAACCAAGGGGCAAAAAGTAGCCATAGCAAGTCATCTGTCTCGCTGAGTTCGAAGGTCGGGAAGCGGCCACGCTCAGAGGGGAACATGACTGGCTAGCCGGTTACAAAATATGGCGCCGTAATCGATCGAGCACGTAAAAGGAAGTCAAAATGTAGTGCCGGATGCATTATCTCGAATGTATCTTGATTCGGCTGAGGCGACTATCTCTGACCTTAGCAAGCTAGATTACCTGGTAGACCTGAAATCAGCATACTTCTCTGACCCTGCTTACGTAGGTTGGAAAGACAAAATCTCTGCTACACCAGCTCAGTATCCTAATCTGCAAGTCACTGAACTGCACATTTTCATTCGTATTGAGGGCGGTGGTGATAACGATCTATCCGATATCCCCAGTTGGAAACTCTGGATTCCTCAAGGGCTCACCAAAGAGTTAATTAGAAGGGAACACGAGAGCTCCACTGCAGCTCATGGTGGAATCCATAAAACCCTCGATAGACTGCGAAGATATTATTTTTGGCCAGGCATGCGTCAACAAGTCCGCGCATATATCTTACAATGCGATGTCTGCAAACAAACCAAAGCTCCAAATTGCAGGCTAAGGCCCAAAATGGGAAACCAGATTGCAGTAGAAAGGCCATGGCAGAGATTGCATATTGACTATATTGGACCCCTCCCAAGAAGTAAACGCGGGAATACCACCATCCTAGTCATTGTAGACCAGTTTACCAAATTTGTCCTACTAAAGGCTTTTCCCCAAGCTAAAACTAAGCAACTCATAGAATATCTGGAGGAAAATATATTCCACTGTTACGGGGTACCCGAAATTATACATACTGATAATGGGCCACAATTTATCTCAACAGAGTTTGCTCGCATGATAGAACGTTTCGGCATTCGCCACACAAAGACTGCAGGATATTCGCCACAGTCCAATGCTGCAGAGAGAGTTAATCGCTCCATCGTGGCAGCAATTAGGTCATATGTGCAAGAGGAACATACCAACTGGGATTCCCAGCTAAGTGATGTGGCTTGCGCTTTGCGTAACGCAACACACCAGTCGACCAAATTTTCCCCTTATTTCTTACTTTACGGATACCACATGATCTTACATGGAGGTACATACAATCTCCTCCGCCAGATTGATGGCTTGGCAGAAGGTAACTTCGAAGTATTACCAAGTAACTACAGAATTCCACTGGTACATGAGCGAGTCAAAGACCATCTCCGGGAAGCTTACGATAGAAACGCTCACACCTATAACCTTCGCGCGCGGCAGATAACGTATAAACCAGGACAAATTGTCTATGTCCGGAATTTCGTACAGAGCAAGGCCGCAGACAAGTTCGCGGCCAAACTTGCCAACAAGTTCATCAAGGCTCGCATACGGAAAAAGAATGGTAACGTGAACTATGAAGTAGAAAATATGGATGGTAAGTTTATTGGCGTCTATCACGCAAGCAATATTCGCCAGTAAGATTCTAAATTCTAAATCATAAGTAAATATTCTAAATCATTCTATAAATTATATATCGGTATTCAACTCGCAAAAGAAAGGAGTAATATATATAGAGTAGCTAGACCATAACTGAATTTCCCGATAAGTAAAAAGTTAAATACTTTCTTACAATACCTTTGATACATTTGTGTTTACTTCGTCTCTTAAATAAAAATTCAGTAATAGCTTACTAAGATTTTCTAGCAAAAACCTATTTTTCTATATCTTACAGGGTATCCATATCATCTTTCGTAGACTTATGCCCGGCTAGCTCAGTCGGTAGAGCATGAGACTCTTTGATCTCAGGGTGTGGGGCGTCCCCGCGTTGGGCCTTATATATAGGGTGAAATCACAGCCGTAGTCTTCCCTCAGCCTCGGAGAATTCCTCTTTGGAATGGGAACTTCCGAACCTGACCTGTAACGGCTATAATATTCTTCCCTATTCGCAAAATTCTATTTTCGTGTATCTTGGGCAACAGGGCATATGTAATCATCATTAGTCAGATGCATCCCAAACCCAGTCCCTGGAAAAAATAATTTAATTAAAGTAAATGAACTTCTTATCCAAATACACAGGGAAAAAAAAAAAAAAAAATTTTTTTTATTATAATAAATTCTTGCCAAGTAAAGTCATTAAATTGAGTCCAAGCGGAAATCAATCGCGAGAAACTCAATAAAATAAATCGCCCACTACACGTTTTTTTTGGAAAAGAAAGAAGGTAAAAACAAAGAAAATGCAATTTGAGCATTTCCGATCACCCAACAAAGGTGCTGATCAATCAGGGGCAATGCACCTGGGTAATTTTCCCTCGTATCGTTTTTTCGGTATGTGGCGATCGAAACCCCACATAGTAAAGCAAATCGATGGAAGAAAGATCTTCCGCGGGAGCTCGTCCAGTTCTGTGTTTTGTTTTTCGTTCGTCTTGTGCGCCCTTATAGAATTTGAAAAAAAAAAAAAATCAAATCAGAAGTAGTAGTGACATTAATAATATTTCTTTAAATAAAGACCGGGCATCGAGCAATTGTGCGTGCATGCCGGAAATATTGAAACGTTTAGTTTACATTTTTCTTTCTATAAATTTATTTGTGGATGTGACTCGATAGTTACTGAGTGACAGCATAAGCTCTTTTTTTCTGCCCTCAAAGAAGGGAATTTTAGATAAATCTAAGATATCAGGTGACAGTCTTTGTCCTGCACGGTGTGGATCAGTTCCGGAGGGAAAGGACAAAGTAACAAACAAACAAAAAAGTACAGAAATCGGCCAGTAAAGTTTGCGCAGCATCGATAGGGCCAAACCTGGCGCCTTCTAGAGCGCCCAAAGATTTCCTTGTGATTAAACACCATCCAAAATCATCGTCGGAACTTGATAGTGGAACGGAGGAGAAACCAGCAAAAATCCACTGATAGGAAAAAAAAAAAAAATCCCAAGAGCAAGCAGGAGAAAGTTCTTATTTTTTTTTGTTGTTGTTTTGTTTTCACAGCGTTAATCACCAGGCCGCTGAAGCGCTTCATCGCCGGGAGATTGACAAGTAAGTACATTTACGACAAATTAATTGTAATGTGAGTAGATTGTGTTGTTTTTTTTCTTCTCCTTGTCTTCTCGGGGTTATAGGCTAATTCTGTATTTCTTCCTCTGTTCGTTTATTTCAACTTTTTTTTTTATATATATATATATATATATTAGCAATGAAGTCGTAATTTGGCGATCTCTTTTTTTTCTTTTTAGTACATTAGTATATTAACGTAGTTCTTTTTGTTTTGCGGGATATTATATTGAAGTAGTTTTTTTTTGTTTTGCGAAGTATTTCCGGATAGGTAGTACGTATATATACATATATCTGTATACATGTGAGCTACCATCATACTTCCACTTAGCGATCTTTATTTTCTTGTTTTTTTTTTTATATATAGATTCCTAGAATAGTGTATTAATGTAATGGTTAATTTGGATTAGCGAATTCTTTCATAGCGATTTTTTTTTTCTCTTTATTTTATTTTTTTTTTATTTTTTTTAAATGTTTCTTTGATATAATGTATACATACTCACGTATTAGCTTGATTAGCAGTATATACGCTAGTACAGTGACGTAGTTTTTTTTCTATGTATCTATGTACACGCATCATGATTATCAATATATAGGCTAGTATAGTAACTTAATTTTTTTTTCTTAATATATCTATACCTACATATATACCCGCTTATGGTTCGTGAATTGATTTACAAATACCCATACATTACGCCTTTGACTAGTAGTGTGACCCTTTTTACTTTTGTGCGTGTTCCGGGAAATAAATAAATAATAATGGCCATGTGCTAAGGTTCATATTTTCGTTTGGTGTCGGGTTTGGTTAAGGTTTTGGGGAAGCTCGAGATGCCGGGAGGATAAAGTAACTGGCAGGCTCACCTAGGAGTATGAAGAGGGCAGTGGTGGGTGATGCAGGTAGCCCAGTGTGACCCATCATTCTGATTGGTGTCACCTCTTATCGTCAAGCCTTTTTTTTTTTGTTTTTGGTCTTAATTTCATTTGTGTCTATTTCTTTCTACCTTCCAAAGGTACAGCAATAGGTAGTTGATCGGAGAGCAAAGAACCTACCCAAGCCCTGAGCTTGAGCCGGCAAAAGTCTGTACCTGCTCATCTAAAGGTCAACCCTCATTGTCCCTAAATACCAACCAAGGGGCAAAAAGTAGCCATAGCAAGTCATCTGTCTCGCTGAGTTCGAAGGTCGGGAAGCGGCCACGCTCAGAGGGGAACATGACTGGCTAGCCGGTTACAACCGTATTTAAAATTTGCTACAGTAAAAAATAATTTTTTGAAAAATTTACTATAGAAAAGACCATACTCGCCGTATTTAAAATTTGCGACAGAAAAAAATAATTTTTTTAAAACTTTTCTATAGAAATGGCAATCCTCGGTGTATTTAAAATTCCGAAAGTAAAAAATTATTTTTGAAAAATTTACAATAGAAAGGGCCATACTCACCGTATTTTAAATTTGCGACAGTAAAAAATAATTTTTTTAAAAATTTACTATTGAAATGGCAATCCTCGGCGTATTTAAAATTCCGACAGTAAAAAATTATTTTTTGAAAAATTTGCTATAGAAAAGGTCATTCTCGCCGTATTTAAAATTTGCGACAGTAAAAAATAATTTTTTGAAAAATTTACTATAGAAAAGACCATACTCGCCGTATTTAAAATTTGCGACCGAAAAAAATAATTTTTTGAAAAATTTATAATAGAAAAGGCAATCCTCGGCGTATTTAAAATTTGCGACAGTAAAAAATAATTTTTTGAAAAATTTACTATAGAAAAGACCATACTCGCCGTATTTAAAATTTGCGACAGAAAAAAATAATTTTTTGAAAAATTTATCATAGAAAAGGCAATCCTCGGCGTATTTAAAATTTGCGACAGAAAAAATAATTTTTTAAAAATTTTACTATAGAAATGGCAATCCTCCGCGTATTTAAAATTCCCAGAGTAAAAAATTATTTTTTGAAAAATTTACAATAGAAAGGGCCATACTCACCGTAGTTAAAATTTGCGACAGTAAAAAATAATTTTTTGAAAAATTTACTATAGAAAAGACCATACTCGCAGTATTTAAAATTTGCGACAGAAAAAAATAATTTTTTGAAAAATTTATAATAGAAAAGGCAATCCTCGGCGTATTTAAAATTTGCGACAGATAAAATAATTTTTTTAAAAATTTACTATAGAAATGGAAATCCTCGGCGTATTTAAAATTCCGAGAGTAAAAAATTGTTTTTGAAAAATTTACAATAGAAAGGGCCATACTCACCGTATTTTAAATTTGCGACAGTAAAAAATAATTTTTTGAAAAATTTACTATAGAAAAGACCATACTCGCCGTATTTAAAATTTGCGACAGCAAAAAATATTTTTTTGAAAAATTTATAATAGAAAAGGCAATCCTCGGCGTATTTAAAATTTGCGACAGTAAAAAATAATTTTTTGAAAAATTTACTATAGAAAAGACCATAATCGCCGTATTTAAAATTTGCGACAGAAAAAAATAATTTTTTGAAAAATTTATAATAGAAAAGGCAATCCTCGGCGTATTTAAAACTTTCGACGGTAAAATTTAGTTTTTGAAAAATTTACTATTGAAAAGGGAATCTTCGGCGTAATTAAAATTTGCGACGGTAAAAAATAATTTTTTGAAAAATTTACTATAGAAAAGGCAATCCTCGGAGTTTTTAAAATTTGCGACAGTTAAAAAAAATTTTTTAAAAAATTTACTATAAAAAAGACCATATTCTCCGTATTTAAAATTTGCGACAGAAAAAAATAATTTTTTGAAAATTTACTATAGAAAAGGCAATCCTCGGCCTATTTAAAATTTGCGACAGTAAAAATAATTTTTTGAAAAAATTTACAATAGAAAAGGCAATCCCTGGCTTATTTAAAATTTGCGACGGTAGAAAATAATTTGTTGGAAAATTTTCTATAGAAAAGGTCAAACCCGCCGTATTTAAAATTTGCGTCAGAAAAAAATTATATTTTGAAAAATTTACTATAGAAAAGGCAATAATCGGCATATTTAAAATTTGCGACGGGAAAATTTATTTTTTGAAAAATTTACTATAGAAAAGACCATACTCGCCGTATTTAAAATTTGCGACAGAAAAACAAATTTTTTGAAAAATTTTTAATAGAAAAGGCAATCCTCGGCCTATTTAAAATTTGCGACAGTAAAAAATAATTTTTTGAAAAATTTACTATAGAAAAGACCATACCCGCCGTATTTAAAATTTGCGACAGAAAAAAATAATTTTTTGAAAAATTTATAATAGAAAAGGCAATCCTCGGCGTATTTAAAATTTGCGACAGAAAAAATAATTTTTTTAAAAATTTGCTATAGAAATGGCAATCCTCGGCGTATTTAAAATTCCGAGAGTAAAAAATTATATTTTGAAAAATTTACAATAGAAAGGGCCATACTCAACGTATTTTAAATTTGCGACAGTAAAAAATAATTTTTTTAAAAATTTACTATAGAAATGGCAATCCTCGGCGTATTTAAAATTCCGACAGTAAAAAACTATTTTTTGAAAAATTTACTATAGAAAAGGTCATTTTCGCCGTATTTAAAATTTGCGACAGTAAAAAATAATTTTTTGAAAAATTTACTATAGAAAACACCATACTCGCCGTATTTAAAATTTGCGACAGAAAAAAATAATTTTTCGAAAAATTTATAATAGAAAAGGCAATCCTCGGCGTATTTAAAATTTGCGACAGAAAAAATAATTTTTTTAAAAATTTACTATAGAAATGGCAATCCTCGGCATATTTAAAATTCCGAGAGTAAAAAATTATTTTTTGAAAAATTTACAATAGAAAGGGCCATGCTAACCGTATTTAAAATTTGCGACAGTAAAAAATAATTTTTTGAAAAATTTACTATAGAAAAGACCATACTCGCCGTATTTAAAATTTGCGACAGAAAAAAATAATTTTTTTAAAATTTACTATAGAAATGGCAAACCTCGGTGTATTTAAAATTCCGAAAGTAAAAAATTATTTTTTGAAAAATTTACAATAGAAAGGGCCATACTCACCGTATTTTAAATTTGCGACAGTAAAAAATAATTTTTTTAAAAATTTACTATAGAAATGGCAATCCTCGGCGTATTTAAAATTCCGACAGTAAAAAATTATTTTTTGAAAAATTTGCTATAGAAAAGGTCATTCTTGCCGTATTTAAAATTTGCGACAGTAAAAAATAATTTTTTGAAAAATTTACTATAGAAAAGACCATACTCGCCGTATTTAAAATTTGCGACCGAAAAAAATAATTTTTTGAAAAATTTATAATAGAAAAGGCAATCCTCGGCGTATTTAAAATTTGCGACAGTAAAAAATAATTTTTTGAAAAATTTACTATAGAAAAGACCATACTCGCCGTATTTAAAATTTGCGACAGAAAAAAATAATTTTTTGAAAAATTTATCATAGAAAAGGCAATCCTCGGCGTATTTAAAATTTGCGACAGAAAAAATAATTTTTTTAAAAATTTTACTATAGAAATGGCAATCCTCCGCGTATTTAAAATTCCCAGAGTAAAAAATTATTTTTTGAAAAATTTACAATAGAAAGGGCCATACTCACCGTAGTTAAAATTTGCGACAGTAAAAAATAATTTTTTGAAAAATTTACTATAGAAAAGACCATACTCGCAGTATTTAAAATTTGCGACAGAAAAAAATAATTTTTTTAAAAATTTACTATAGAAATGGCAATCCTCGGTGTATTTAAAATTCCGAAAGTAAAAAATTATTTTTTGAAAAATTTACAATAGAAAGGGCCATACTCACCGTATTTTAAATTTGCGACAGTAAAAAATAATTTTTTTAAAAATTTACTATAGAAATGGCAATCCTCGGCGTATTTAAAATTCCGACAGTAAAAAATTATTTTTTGAAAAATTTGCTATAGAAAAGGTCATTCTTGCCGTATTTAAAATTTGCGACAGTAAAAAATAATTTTTTGAAAAATTTACTATAGAAAAGACCATACTCGCCGTATTTAAAATTTGCGACCGAAAAAAATAATTTTTTGAAAAATTTATAATAGAAAAGGCAATCCTCGGCGTATTTAAAATTTGCGACAGTAAAAAATAATTTTTTGAAAAATTTACTATAGAAAAGGCAATCCTCGGAGTTTTTAAAATTTGCGACAGTTAAA
This sequence comes from Dioctria rufipes, assembly GCA_963924295.1. Lineage (NCBI taxonomy): Eukaryota > Metazoa > Arthropoda > Insecta > Diptera > Asilidae > Dioctria > Dioctria rufipes. Next base: position 5,784 of record CAWUPM010000723.1, on the reverse strand, counting down.
AAAAATTTTTTGAAAAATTTACTATAAAAAAGACCATATTCTCCGCATTTAAAATTTGCGACAGAAAAAAATAATTTTTTGAAAATTTACTATAGAAAAGGCAATCCTCGGCCTATTTAAAATTTGCGACAGTAAAAATAATTTTTTGAAAAAATTTACAATAGAAAAGGCAATCCCTGGCTTATTTAAAATTTGCGACGGTAGAAAATAATTTGTTGGAAAATTTTCTATAGAAAAGGTCAAACCCGCCGTATTTAAAATTTGCGTCAGAAAAAAATTATATTTTGAAAAATTTACTATAGAAAAGGCAATCCTCGGCATATTTAAAATTTGCGACGGGAAAATTTATTTTTTGAAAAATTTACTATAGAAAAGACCATACTCGCCGTATTTAAAATTTGCGACAGAAAAACAAATTTTTTGAAAAATTTATAATAGAAAAGGCAATCCTCGGCCTATTTAAAATTTGCGACAGTAAAAAATAATTTTTTGAAAAATTTACTATAGAAAAGACCATACCCGCCGTATTTAAAATTTGCGACAGAAAAAAATAATTTTTTGAAAAATTTATAATAGAAAAGGCAATCCTCGGCGTATTTAAAATTTGCGACAGAAAAAATAATTTTTTTAAAAATTTGCTATAGAAATGGCAATCCTCGGCGTATTTAAAATTCCGAGAGTAAAAAATTATATTTTGAAAAATTTACAATAGAAAGGGCCATACTCAACGTATTTTAAATTTGCGACAGTAAAAAATAATTTTTTTAAAAATTTACTATAGAAATGGCAATCCTCGGCGTATTTAAAATTCCGACAGTAAAAAATTATTTTTTGAAAAATTTACTATAGAAAAGGTCATTTTCGCCGTATTTAAAATTTGCGACAGTAAAAAATAATTTTTTGAAAAATTTACTATAGAAAACACCATACTCGCCGTATTTAAAATTTGCGACAGAAAAAAATAATTTTTCGAAAAATTTATAATAGAAAAGGCAATCCTCGGGGTATTTAAAATTTGCGACAGTAAAAAATAATTTTTTGAAAAATTTACTATAGTAAAGACCATACTCGCCGTATTTAAAATTTGCGACAGAAAAAAATAATTTTTTGAAAAATTTATAATAGAAAAGGCAATCCTCGGCGTATTTAAAATTTGCGACAGAAAAAATAATTTTTTTAAAAATTTACTATAGAAATGGCAATCCTCGGCGTATTTAAAATTCCGAGAGTAAAAAATTATTTTTTGAAAAATTTACAATAGAAAGGGCCATACTAACCGTATTTAAAATTTGCGACAGTAAAAAATAATTTTTTGAAAAATTTACTATAGAAAAGACCATACTCGCCGTATTTAAAATTTGCGACAGAAAAAAATAATTTTTTTAAAAATTTACTATAGAAATGGCAAACCTCGGTGTATTTAAAATTCCGAAAGTAAAAAATTATTTTTTGAAAAATTTACAATAGAAAGGGCCATACTCACCGTATTTTAAATTTGCGACAGTAAAAAATAATTTTTTTAAAAATTTACTATAGAAATGGCAATCCTCGGCGTATTTAAAATTCCGACAGTAAAAAATTATTTTTTGAAAAATTTGCTATAGAAAAGGTCATTCTTGCCGTATTTAAAATTTGCGACAGTAAAAAATAATTTTTTGAAAAATTTACTATAGAAAAGACCATACTCGCCGTATTTAAAATTTGCGACCGAAAAAAATAATTTTTTGAAAAATTTATAATGGAAAAGGCAATCCTCGGCGTATTTAAAATTTGCGACAGTAAAAAATAATTTTTTGAAAAATTTACTATAGAAAAGACCATACTCGCCGTATTTAAAATTTGCGACAGAAAAAAATAATTTTTTGAAAAATTTATCATAGAAAAGGCAATCCTCGGCGTATTTAAAATTTGCGACAGAAAAAATAATTTTTTTAAAAATTTTACTATAGAAATGGCAATCCTCCGCGTATTTAAAATTCCCAGAGTAAAAAAATATTTTTTGAAAAATTTACAATAGAAAGGGCCATACTCACCGTAGTTAAAATTTGCGACAGTAAAAAATAATTTTTTGAAAAATTTACTATAGAAAAGACCATACTCGCAGTATTTAAAATTTGCGACAGAAAAAAATAATTTTTTTAAAAATTTACTATAGAAATGGCAATCCTCGGTGTATTTAAAATTCCGAAAGTAAAAAATTATTTTTTGAAAAATTTACAATAGAAAGGGCCATACTCACCATATTTTAAATTTGCGACAGTAAAAAATAATTTTTTTAAAAATTTACTATAGAAATGGCAATCCTCGGCGTATTTAAAATTCCGACAGTAAAAAATTATTTTTTGAAAAATTTGCTATAGAAAAGGTCATTCTTGCCGTATTTAAAATTTGCGACAGTAAAAAATAATTTTTTGAAAAATTTACTATAGAAAAGACCATACTCGCCGTATTTAAAATTTGCGACCGAAAAAAATAAATTTTTGAAAAATTTATAATAGAAAAGGCAATCCTCGGCGTATTTAAAATTTGCGACAGTAAAAAATAATTTTTTGAAAAATTTACTATAGAAAAGACCATACTCGCCGTATTTAAAATTTGCGACAGAAAAAAATAATTTTTTGAAAAATTTATCATAGAAAAGGCAATCCTCGGCGTATTTAAAATTTGCGACAGAAAAAATAATTTTTTTAAAAATTTACTATAGAAATGGAAATCCTCGGTGTATTTAAAATTCCGAGAGTAAAATATTGTTTTTTGAAAAATTTACAATAGAAAGGGCCATACTAACCGTATTTTAAATTTGCGACAGTAAAAAATAATTTTTTGAAAAATTTACTATAGAAAAGACCATACTCGCCATATTTAAAATTTGCGACAGCAAAAAATACTTTTTTGAAAAATTTATAATAGAAAAGGCAATCCTCGGCGTATTTAAAATTTGCGACAGTAAAAAATAATTTTTTGAAAAATTTACTATAGAAAAGACCATAATCGCCGTATTTAAAATTTGCGACAGAAAAAAATAATTTTTTGAAAAATTTATAATAGAAAAGGCAATCCTCGGCGTATTTAAAACTTTCGACGGTAAAATTTAGTTTTTGAAAAATTTACTATTGAAAAGGGAATCTTCGGCGTAATTAAAATTTGCGACGGTAAAAAATAATTTTTTGAAAAATTTACTATAGAAAAGGCAATCCTCGGAGTTTTTAAAATTTTCGACAGTTAAAAAAATTTTTTTGAAAAATTTACTATAAAAAAGACCATATTCTCCGCATTTAAAATTTGCGACAGAAAAAAATAATTTTTTGAAAATTTACTATAGAAAAGGCAATCCTCGGCCTATTTAAAATTTGCGACAGTAAAAATAATTTTTTGAAAAAATTTACAATAGAAAAGGCAATCCCTGGCTTATTTAAAATTTGCGACGGTAGAAAATAATTTGTTGGAAAATTTTCTATAGAAAAGGTCAAACCCGCCGTATTTAAAATTTGCGTCAGAAAAAAATTATATTTTGAAAAATTTACTATAGAAAAGGCAATCCTCGGCATATTTAAAATTTGCGACGGGAAAATTTATTTTTTGAAAAATTTACTATTGAAAAGGCAATCCTCGGCGTAATTAAAATTTGCGACAGTAAAAAATAATTTTTTGAAAAATTTACTATAGAAAAGACAATCCTCGGCGTATTTAGAATTTGCGACAGTGAAAATAATTTTTTGAAAAATTTACTATAGAAAAGGCAACCCTCGGCGTATTTAAAATTTGCGACGGTAAAATATATTTTTTGAAAAATTTACTATTGAAAAGGCAATCCTCGGTGTATTTAAAATTTGCGAAGGTAAAAAATAATTTTACAAAAAATTTACTATAGTAAAGGCAATCCTGGGCGTATTTAAAATTTTCGCCAGTAAAAAATAATTTTTTGCAAAATTTACTATAGAAAAGGCAATCCTCGGCGTATTTAAAATTTGTGACAGTAAAAAATTATTTTTTGAAAAGTTTACTATAGAAAAGGCAATCCTCGGCGTATTTAAAATTTGCGACAGTGAAAATAATTTTTTGAAAAATTTACTATAGAAAAGGCAACCCCCGGCGTATTTAAAATTTGCGACGGTAAAATATATTTTTTGAAAAATTTACTATTGAAAAGGCAATTCTCGGTGTATTTAAAATTTGCGAAGGTAAAAAATAATTTTACAAAAAATTTACTATAGAAAAGGCAATCCTCGGCGTATTTAAAATTTGCGACAGTGAAAATAATTTTTTGAAAAATTTCCTATAGAAAAGGCAATCCTCGGCTATTTAAAATTTGCGGCAGTGAAAATAATTTTTTGAAAAATTTACTATAGAAAAGGCAATCCTCGGTGTATTTAAAATTTGCGAAGGTAAAAAATAATTTTTCAAAAAATTTACTATAGTAAAGGCAATCCTCGGCGTACTTAAAATTTGCGCCAGTAAAAAATAATTTTTTGCAAAATTTACTATAGAAAAGGCAATCCTCGGCGTATTTAAAATTTCCGACAGTAAAAAATAATTCTTTGAAAAATTTACTATAGAAAAGGCAATCCTCAGTTTATTTAAAATTTGCGAAAATAAAAATTATTTTTTGGAAAATTTACTATAGAAAAGGCAACCCTCGGCGTATTTAAAATTTGCGACGGTAAAATTTATATTTTGAAAAATTTACTATTAGAAAGGCAATCCTCGGCGTTTTTAAAATTTGCGACAGTAGAAAAATATTTTTTGAAAAATTTACTATAGAAAAGGGAATCCTCGGCGTATTTAAAATTTGCGACAGTGAAAATAATTTTTTGAAAAATTTATTATAGAAAAGGCCATACTCGCCGTATTTAAAATTGGCGACAGAAAAAAATTATTTTTGGAAAAATTTACAATAGAAAAGGCAATACTCGGCGTATTTAAAATTTGCGACAGTAAAAAATTATTTTTTGAAAAATTTACTATAGAAAAGGCAATCCTCGGCGTATTTAAAATTTGCGACAGCAAAAAATTATTTTTTGAAAAATTTACAATAGAAAGGGCCATACTCACCGTATTTTAAATTTGCGACAGTAAAAAATATTTTTTTGAAAAATTTACTAAAGAAAAGGTCATTCTCGCCTTATGTAAAATTTGCGACAGAAAAAATAATTTTTTGAAAAATTTACTATAGAAAAGACCATACTCGCCGTATTTAAAATTTGCGACAGAAAAAAATAATTTTTTGAAAAATTTATAATAGAAAAGGCAATCCTCGGCCTATTTAAAATTTGCGACAGTAAAAATAATTTTTTGAAAAATTTACAATAGAAAAGGCAATCCCTGGCTTATTTAAAATTTGCGACGGTAGAAAATAATTTGTTGGAAAATTTTCCATAGAAAAGGTCAAACCCGCCGTATTTAAAATTTGCGTCAGAAAAAAAATATATTTTGAAAAATTTACTATAGAAAAGGCAATCCTCGGCATATTTAAAATTTGCGACGGGAAAATTTATTTTTTGAAAAATTTACTATTGAAAAGGCAATCCTCGGCGTAATTAAAATTTGCGACAGTAAAAAATCATTTTTTGAAAAATTTACTACAGAAAAACCATCCTCGGCGTCTTTAAAGTTTGCCACATTTGAAAATAATTTTTTGAAAAATTTATTATAGAAAAGGACATACTCGCCGTATTTAAAATTGACGACAGAAAAAAATTGCTTTTGGAAAAATTTACAATAGCAAAGGCAATACTCGGCGAATTTAAAATTTGCGACAGTTAAAAATAATTTTTTGAAAAATTT
>CAWUPM010000722.1:0-28226 GCA_963924295.1 Dioctria rufipes | reverse complement strand
AAATTCACTATAGCAAATGCAATCCCCGGCGTATTTAAACTTTGAGACAATAAAAAATATTATTTTGACAAATTCACTATAGAAAAAGCAATCCTCGGCGTATTTAAAATTTGCGACAGTAAAAAATAATTTCTTGAAAAATTTACTATAGAAAAGGCAATCCTCGGCGTATTTAAAATTTGCGACAGTAAAAAATTATTTTTTGACAAATTCACTATAGAAAAAGCAATCCTCGGCGTATTAAAAATTTGCGACCGTTAAAAATAATTTTTTGAGAAATTTACTACAGAAAAGGCAATCCTCGGCGTATTTAAAATTTGCGACAGTAAAAAATTATTTTTTGAAAAATTTACTATAGAAAAGGCAATCCTCGGCGTATTTAAAATTTGCGACAGTAAAAAATTACTTTTTGAAAAATTTACTATAGAAAAGGCAATCCTCGGCGTATTTAAAATTTGCGACAGTAAAAAATTATTTTTTGAAAAATTTACTATAGAAAAGGCAATCCTCGGCGTATTTAAAATTTGCGACAGTAAAAATTTATTTTTTGACAAATTCACAATACAAAAGGCAATCCTCGGCGTATTAAAAATTTGCGACCGTAAAAAATAATTTTTTGAGAAATTTACTATAGAAAAGCAATCCTCGACGTATTTAAAATTTGCGACAGTAAAAAATTATTTTTTGATAAATTTACTATAGAAAAGGCAATACTCGTCGTGTTTAAAATTTTCGACAGTAAAAAATTATTTTTTGACAAATTCACTATAGAAAATGCAATCCTCGGCGTATTTAAAATTTGCGACAATAAAAAATATTATTTTGACAAATTCACTATAGAAAAGGCAATCTTCGGCGTATTTAAAATTTGCGACCGTAAAAAATAATTTCTTGTAAAATTTACTATAGAAAAGGCAATCCTCGGCGTATTTAAAATTTGCGACCCTAAAAAATAATTTCTTGAAAAATTTACTATAGAAAAGGCAATCCTCGGCGTATTTAAAATTTGCGACAGTAAAAAATTATTTTTTGAAAAATTTACTATAGAAAAGGCAATCCTCGGCGTATTTAAAATTTGTGACAGTAAAAAATTATTTTTTGAAAAATTTACTATAGAAAAGGCAATCCTCGGCGTATTTAAAATTTGCGACAGTAAAAAATTATTTTTTAAAAAATTTACTATAGAAAAGGCAATCCTCGGCGTTTTTAAAATTTGCGACAGTAAAAAATAATTTTTTTAAAAATTTACTATAGAAAGGCAATCCTCGGCGTATTTAAAATTTGCGACAGTAAAAATTTATTTTTTGACAAATTTACTATAGAAAAGGCAATCCTCGGCGTATTAAAAATTTGCTACAGTAAAAATGTATTTTTTGACAAATTCACTATAGAAAAGGCAATCCTCGGCGTATTTAAAATTTGCGACAGTAAAAAATATTATTTTGACAAATTTACTATAGAAAAGGCAATCCTCGGCGTGTTTAAAATTTGCGACAGTAAAAAAATTATGTTTTGAAAAATTTACTATAGAAAAGGCAATCCTCGGCGTATTTAAAATTTGCGACAGCAAAAAATAATTTTTTGAAAAATTCACTATAGAAAAGGCAATCATCGGCGTATTTAAAATTTGCGACAGTAAAAAATTATTTTTTGAAAAATTTACTATAGAAAAGGCAATCCTCGGCGTATTTAAAATTTGCGACAGTAAAAAATTATTTTTGAAAAATTTACTATAGAAAAGGCAATCCTCGGCGTATTTAAAAGTTGCGAAAAATTATTTTTTGACAAATTCACTATAGAAAAGGCAATCCTCGGCGTATTAAAAATTTGCGACAGTAAAAAATAATTTTTTTAGAAATTTACTATAGCAAAGGCAATCCTCGGCGTATTTAAAATTTGCGAGAGTAAAAAATTATTTTTTGAAAAATTTACTATAGAAAAGGCAATCCTCGGCGTATTTAAAATTTGCGACAGTAAAATATTATTTTTTGACAAATTCACTATAGAAAAGGCAATCCTCGGCGTATTAAAAATATGCGACAGTAAAAAATAATTTTTGAGAAATTTACTATAGAAAAGGCAATCCTCGGCGTATTAAAAATTTGCGACAGTAAAAAATAATTTTTTGACAAATTTACTATAGAAAAGGCAATCCTCGGCGTATTTAAAATTTGCGACAGCAAAAAATAATTTTTTGAAAAATTCACTATAGAAAAGGCAATCATCGGTATATTTAAAATTTGCCACTGTAAAAATTTATTTTTTGAAAAATTCACTATAGAAAAGGCAATCCTCGGCGTATTTAAAATTTGCGACAGTAAAAATTAATTTTTTGACAAATTTACTATAGAAAAGGCAATACTCGGCGTGTTAAAAATTTGCTACAGTAAAAATGTATTTTTTGACAAATTCACTATAGAAAAGGCAATCCTCGGCGTATTTAAAATTTGCGACAGTAAAAAATATTATTTTGACAAATTTACTATAGAAAAGGCAATCCTCGGCGTGTTTAAAATTTGCGACAGTAAAAAATTATGTTTTGAAAAATTTACTATAGAAAAGGCAATCCTCGGCGTATTTAAAATTTGCGACAGCAAAAAATAATTTTTTGAAAAATTCACTATAGAAAAGGCAATCATCGGTATATTTAAAATTTGCCACTGTAAAAATTTATTTTTTGAAAAATTCACTATAGAAAAGGCAATCCTCGGTATATTTAAAATTTGCGACAGTAAAAAATTATTTTTTGACAAATTCACTATAGAAAAGGCAGTCCTCGGCGTATTTAAAATTTGCGACAGTAAAAAATTATTTTTTGACAAATTCACTATAGAAAAGGCAATCCTCGGCGTATTCAAAATTTGCGACAGTAAAAAATATTATTTTGACAAATTCACTAAATAAAAGGCAATCCTCGGCGTATTTAAAATTTGCGACAGTAAAAAATTATTTTTTGATAAATTTACTATAGAAAAGGCAATACTCGGCGTGTTTAAAATTTTCGACAGTAAAAAATTATTTTTTGACAAATTCACTATAGAAAATGCAATCCTCGGCGTATTTAAAATTTGAGACAATAAAAAATATTATTTTGACAAATTCACTATAGAAAAAGCAATCCTCGGCGTATTTAAAATTTGCGACAGTAAAAAATAATTTCTTGAAAAATTTACTATAGAAAAGGCAATCCTCGGCGTATTTAAAATTTGCGACAGTAAAAAATTATTTTTTGAAAAATTTACTATAGAAAAGGCAATCCTCGGCGTATTTAAAATTTGCGACAGTAAAAATTTATTTTTTGACAAATTTACTATAGAAAAGGCAATCCTCGGCGTATTAAAAATTTGCTACCGTAAAAATTTATTTTTTGACAAATTCACTATAGAAAATGCAATCCTCGGCGTATTTAAAATTTGCGACAGTAAAAAATATTATTTTGACAAATTCACTATAGAAAAGGCAATCCTCGGCGTATTTAAAATTTGCGATAGTAAAAAATTATGTTTTGAAAAATTTACTATAGAAAAGGCAATCCTCGGCGTATTTAAAATTTGCGACAGCAAAAAATAATTTTTTGAAAAATTCACTATAGAAAAGGCAATCATCGGTATATTTAAAATTTGCCACTGTAAAAATTTATTTTTTGAAAAATTCACTATAGAAAAGGCAATCCTCAGCGTATTTAAAATTTGCGACAGTAAAAATTAATTTTTTGACAAATTTACTATAGAAAAGGCAATCCTCGGCGTATTAAAAATTTGCTACAGTAAAAATTTATTTTTTGACAAATTCACTATAGAAAAGGCAATCCTCGGCGTATTTAAAATTTGCGACAGTAAAAAATATTATTTTGACAAATTCACTATAGAAAAGGCAATCCTCGGCGTATTTAAAATTTGCGACAGTAAAAAATTATGTTTTGAAAAATTTACTATAGAAAAGGCAATCCTCGGCGTATTTAAAATTTGCGACAGCAAAAAATAATTTTTTGAAAAATTCACTATAGAAAAGGCAATCATCGGTATATTTAAAATTTGCCACTGTAAAAATTTATTTTTTGAAAAATTCACTATAGAAAAGGCAATCCTCGGTATATTTAAAATTTGCGACAGTAAAAAATAATTTTTTGACAAATTCACTATAGAAAAGGCAGTCCTCGGCGTATTTAAAATTTGCGACAGTAAAAAATTATTTTTTGACAAATTCACTATAGAAAAGGCAATCCTCGGCGTATTCAAAATTTGCGACAGTAAAAAATATTATTTTGACAAATTCACTAAATAAAAGGCAATCCTCGGCGTATTCACTATAGAAAAGGCAATCATCGGTATATTTAAAATTTGCCACTGTAAAAATTTATTTTTTGATAAATTTACTATAGAAAAGGCAATACTCGGCATGTTTAAAATTTTCGACAGTAAAAAATTATTTTTTGACAAATTCACTATAGAAAATGCAATCCTCGGCGTATTTAAAATTTGAGATAATAAAAAATATTATTTTGACAAATTCACTATAGAAAAAGCAATCCTCGGCGTATTTAAAATTTGCGACAGTAAAAAATAATTACTTGAAAAATTTACTATAGAAAAGGCAATCCTCGGCGTATTCAAAATTTGCGACAGTAAAAAATTATTTTTTGACAAATTCACTATAGAAAAGGCAATCCTCGGCGTATTAAAAATTTGCGACCGTAAAAAATAATTTTTTGAGAAATTTACTATAGAAAAGCAATCCTCGACGTATTTAAAATTTGCGACAGTAAAAAATTATTTTTTGATAAATTTACTATAGAAAAGGCAATACTCGTCGTGTTTAAAATTTTCGACAGTAAAAAATTATTTTTTGACAAATTCACTATAGAAAATGCAATCCTCGGCGTACTTAAAATTTGCGACAATAAAAAATATTATTTTGACAAATTCACTATAGAAAAGGCAATCTTCGGCGTATTTAAAATTTGCGACCGTAAAAAATAATTTCTTGTAAAATTTACTATAGAAAAGGCAATCCTCGGCGTATTTAAAATTTGCGACCCTAAAAAATAATTTCTTGAAAAATTTACTATAGAAAAGGCAATCCTCGGCGTATTTAAAATTTGCGACAGTAAAAAATTATTTTTTGAAAAATTTACTATAGAAAAGGCAATCCTCGGCGTATTTCAAATTTGTGACAGTAAAAAATTATTTTTTGAAAAATTTACTATAGAAAAGGCAATCCTCGGCGTATTTAAAATTTGCGACAGTAAAAAATTATTTTTTAAAAAATTTACTATAGAAAAGGCAATCCTCGGCGTTTTTAAAATTTGCGACAGTAAAAAATAATTTTTTTAAAAATTTACTATAGAAAGGCAATCCTCGGCGTATTTAAAATTTGCGACAGTAAAAATTTATTTTTTGACAAATTTACTATAGAAAAGGCAATCCTCGGCGTATTAAAAATTTGCTACAGTAAAAATGTATTTTTTGACAAATTCACTATAGAAAAGGCAATCCTCGGCGTATTTAAAATTTGCGACAGTAAAAAATATTATTTTGACAAATTCACTATAGAAAAGGCAATCCTCGGCGTATTTAAAATTTGCGACAGTAAAAAATTATGTTTTGAAAAATTTACTATAGAAAAGGCAATCCTCGGCGTATTTAAAATTTGCGACAGCAAAAAATAATATTTTTGAAAAATTCACTATAGAAAAGGCAATCATCGGTATATTTAAAATTTGCCACTGTAAAAATTTATTTTTTGAAAAATTCACTATAGAAAAGGCAATCCTCGGTATATTTAAAATTTGCGACAGTAAAAAATAATTTTTTGACAAATTCACTATAGAAAAGGCAGTCCTCGGCGTATTTAAAATTTGCGACAGTAAAAAATTATTTTTTGACAAATTCACTATAGAAAAGGCAATCCTCGGCGTATTCAAAATTTGCGACAGTAAAAAATATTATTTTGACAAATTCACTAAATAAAAGGCAATCCTCGGCGTATTTAAAATTTGCGACAGTAAAAAATTATTTTTTGATAAATTTACTATAGAAAAGGCAATACTCGGCGTGTTTAAAAGTTTCGACAGTAAAAAATTATTTTTTGACAAATTCACTATAGAAAATGCAATCCTCGACGTATTTAAACTTTGAGACAATAAAAAATATTATTTTGACAAATTCACTATAGAAAAAGCAATCCTCGGCGTATTTAAAATTTGCGACAGTAAAAAATAATTTCTTGAAAAATTTACTATAGAAAAGGCAATCCTCGGCGTATTTAAAATTTGCGACAGTAAAAAATTATTTTTTGACAAATTCACTATAGAAAAAGCAATCCTCGGCGTATTAAAAATTTGCGACCGTTAAAAATAATTTTTTGAGAAATTTACTACAGAAAAGGCAATCCTCGGCGTATTTAAAATTTGCGACAGTAAAAAATTATTTTTTGAAAAATTTACTATAGAAAAGGCAATCCTCGGCGTATTTAAAATTTGCGACAGTAAAAAATTATTTTTTGAAAAATTTACTATAGAAAAGGCAATCCTCGGCGTATTTAAAATTTGCGACAGTAAAAAATTATTTTTTGAAAAATTTACTATAGAAAAGGCAATCCTCGGCGTATTTAAAATTTGCGAAAAATTATTTTTTGATAAATTCACTATAGAAAAGGCAATCCTCGGCGTATTAAAAATTTGCGACAGTAAAAAATGATTTTTTGAGAAATTTACTATAGCAAAGGCAATCCTCGGCGTATTTAAAATTTGCGACAGCAAAAAATAATATTTTTGAAAAATTCACTATAGAAAAGGCAATCATCGGTATATTTAAAATTTGCCACTGTAAAAATTTATTTTTTGAAAAATTCACTATAGAAAAGGCAATCCTCGGTATATTTAAAATTTGCGACAGTAAAAAATAATTTTTTGACAAATTCACTATAGAAAAGGCAGTCCTCGGCGTATTTAAAATTTGCGACAGTAAAAAATTATTTTTTGACAAATTCGCTATAGAAAAGGCAATCCTCGGCGTATTCAAAATTTGCGACAGTAAAAAATATTATTTTGACAAATTCACTAAATAAAAGGCAATCCTCGGCGTATTTAAAATTTGCGACAGTAAAAAATTATTTTTTGATAAATTTACTATAGAAAAGGCAATACTCGGCGTGTTTAAAAGTTTCGACAGTAAAAAATTATTTTTTGACAAATTCACTATAGAAAATGCAATCCTCGGCGTATTTAAACTTTGAGACAATAAAAAATTTTATTTTGACAAATTCACTATAGAAAAAGCAATCCTCGGCGTATTTAAAATTTGCGACAGTAAAAAATAATTTCTTGAAAAATTTACTATAGAAAAGGCAATCCTCGGCGTATTTAAAATTTGCGACAGTAAAAAATTATTTTTTGACAAATTCACTATAGAAAAAGCAATCCTCGGCGTATTAAAAATTTGCGACCGTTAAAAATAATTTTTTGAGAAATTTACTACAGAAAAGGCAATCCTCGGCGTATTTAAAATTTGCGACAGTAAAAAATTATTTTTTGAAAAATTTACTATAGAAAAGGCAATCCTCGGCGTATTTAAAATTTGCTACAGTAAAAAATTATTTTTTGAAAAATTTACTATAGAAAAGGCAATCCTCGGCGTATTTAAAATTTGCGACAGTAAAAAATTATTTTTTGAAAAATTTACTATAGAAAAGGCAATCCTCGGCGTATTTAAAATTTGCGACAGTAAAAATTTATTTTTTGACAAATTCACAATACAAAAGGCAATCCTCGGCGTATTAAAAATTTGCGACCGTAAAAAATAATTTTTTGAGAAATTTACTATAGAAAAGCAATCCTCGACGTATTTAAAATTTGCGACAGTAAAAAATTATTTTTTGATAAATTTACTATAGAAAACGCAATACTCGTCGTGTTTAAAATTTTCGACAGTAAAAAATTATTTTTTGACAAATTCACTATAGAAAATGCAATCCTCGGCGTATTTAAAATTTGCGACAATAAAAAATATTATTTTGACAAATTCACTATAGAAAAGGCAATCTTCGGCGTATTTAAAATTTGCGACCGTAAAAAATAATTTCTTGTAAAATTTACTATAGAAAAGGCAATCCTCGGCGTATTTAAAATTTGCGACCCTAAAAAATAATTTCTTGAAAAATTTACTATAGAAAAGGCAATCCTCGGCGTATTTAAAATTTGCGACAGTAAAAAATTATTTTTTGAAAAATTTACTATAGAAAAGGCAATCCTCGGCGTATTTAAAATTTGTGACAGTAAAAAATTATTTTTTGAAAAATTTACTATAGAAAAGGCAATCCTCGGCGTATTTAAATTTGCGACAGTAAAAAATTATTTTTTAAAAAATTTACTATAGAAAAGGCAATCCTCCGGCGTTTTTAAAATTTGCGACAGTAAAAAATAATTTTTTTTAAAAATTTACTATAGAAAGGCAATCCTCGGCGTATTTAAAATTTGCGACAGTAAAAATTTATTTTTTGACAAATTTACTATAGAAAAGGCAATCCTCGGGCGTATTAAAAATTTGCTACAGTAAAAATGTATTTTTTGACAAATTCACTATAGAAAAGGCAATCCTCGGCGTATTTAAAATTTGCGACAGTAAAAAATATTATTTTGACAAATTTACTATAGAAAAGGCAATCCTCGGCGTGTTTAAAAATTTGCGACAGTAAAAAATTATGTTTTGAAAAATTTACTATAGAAAAGGCAATCCTCGGCGTATTTAAAATTTGCGACAGCAAAAAATAATTTTTTGAAAAATTCACTATAGAAAAGGCAATCATCGGCGTATTTAAAATTTGCGACAGTAAAAAATTATTTTTTGAAAAATTTACTATAGAAAAGGCAATCCTCGGCGTATTTAAAATTTGCGACAGTAAAAAATTATTTTTTGAAAAATTTACTATAGAAAAGGCAATCCTCGGCGTATTTAAAAGTTGCGAAAAATTATTTTTTGACAAATTCACTATAGAAAAGGCAATCCTCGGCGTATTAAAAATTTGCGACAGTAAAAAATAATTTTTTTAGAAATTTACTATAGCAAAGGCAATCCTCGGCGTATTTAAAATTTGCGAGAGTAAAAAATTATTTTTTTGAAAAATTTACTATAGAAAAGGCAATCCTCGGCGTATTTAAAATTTGCGACAGTAAAATATTATTTTTTGACAAATTCACTATAGAAAAGGCAATCCTCGGCGTATTTAAAATTTGCGACAGTAAAAAATTATTTTTTGAAAAATTTACTATAGAAAAGGCAATCCTCGGCGTATTTAAAATTTGCGACAGTAAAAAATTATTTTTTGAAAAATTTACTATAGAAAAGGCAATCCTCGGCGTATTTAAAATTTGCGAAAAATTATTTTTTGATAAATTCACTATAGAAAAGGCAATCCTCGGCGTATTAAAAATTTGCGACAGTAAAAAATGATTTTTTGAGAAATTTACTATAGCAAAGGCAATCCTCGGCGTATTTAAAATTTGCGACAGCAAAAAATAATATTTTTGAAAAATTCACTATAGAAAAGGCAATCATCGGTATATTTAAAATTTGCCACTGTAAAAATTTATTTTTTGAAAAATTCACTATAGAAAAGGCAATCCTCGGTATATTTAAAATTTGCGACAGTAAAAAATAATTTTTTGACAAATTCACTATAGAAAAGGCAGTCCTCGGCGTATTTAAAATTTGCGACAGTAAAAAATTATTTTTTGACAAATTCGCTATAGAAAAGGCAATCCTCGGCGTATTCAAAATTTGCGACAGTAAAAAATATTATTTTGACAAATTCACTAAATAAAAGGCAATCCTCGGCGTATTTAAAATTTGCGACAGTAAAAAATTATTTTTTGATAAATTCACTATAGAAAAAGCAATCCTCGGCGTATTTAAAATTTGCGACAGTAAAAAATAATTTCTTGAAAAATTTACTATAGAAAAGGCAATCCTCGGCGTATTTAAAATTTGCGACAGTAAAAAATTATTTTTTGACAAATTCACTATAGAAAAAGCAATCCTCGGCGTATTAAAAATTTGCGACCGTTAAAAATAATTTTTTGAGAAATTTACTACAGAAAAGGCAATCCTCGGCGTATTTAAAATTTGCGACAGTAAAAAATTATTTTTTGAAAAATTTACTATAGAAAAGGCAATCCTCGGCGTATTTAAAATTTGCGACAGTAAAAAATTATTTTTTGAAAAATTTACTATAGAAAAGGCAATCCTCGGCGTATTTAAAATTTGCGACAGTAAAAAATTATTTTTTGAAAAATTTACTATAGAAAAGGCAATCCTCGGCGTATTTAAAATTTGCGACAGTAAAAATTTATTTTTTGACAAATTCACAATACAAAAGGCAATCCTCGGCGTATTAAAAATTTGCGACCGTAAAAAATAATTTTTTGAGAAATTTACTATAGAAAAGCAATCCTCGACGTATTTAAAATTTGCGACAGTAAAAAATTATTTTTTGATAAATTTACTATAGAAAAGGCAATACTCGTCGTGTTTAAAATTTTCGACAGTAAAAAATTATTTTTTGACAAATTCACTATAGAAAATGCAATCCTCGGCGTATTTAAAATTTGCGACAATAAAAAATATTATTTTGACAAATTCACTATAGAAAAGGCAATCTTCGGCGTATTTAAAATTTGCGACCGTAAAAAATAATTTCTTGTAAAATTTACTATAGAAAAGGCAATCCTCGGCGTATTTAAAATTTGCGACCCTAAAAAATAATTTCTTGAAAAATTTACTATAGAAAAGGCAATCCTCGGCGTATTTAAAATTTGCGACAGTAAAAAATTATTTTTTGAAAAATTTACTATAGAAAAGGCAATCCTCGGCGTATTTAAAATTTGTGACAGTAAAAAATTATTTTTTGAAAAATTTACTATAGAAAAGGCAATCCTCGGCGTATTTAAAATTTGCGACAGTAAAAAATTATTTTTTAAAAAATTTACTATAGAAAAGGCAATCCTCGGCGTTTTTTAAATTTGCGACAGTAAAAAATAATCTTTTTAAAAATTTACTATAGAAAGGCAATCCTCGGCGTATTTAAAATTTGCGACAGTAAAAATTTATTTTTTGACAAATTTACTATAGAAAAGGCAATCCTCGGCGTATTAAAAATTTGCTACAGTAAAAATGTATTTTTTGACAAATTCACTATAGAAAAGGCAATCCTCGGCGTATTTAAAATTTGCGACAGTAAAAAATATTATTTTGACAAATTTACTATAGAAAAGGCAATCCTCGGCGTGTTTAAAATTTGCGACAGTAAAAAATTATGTTTTGAAAAATTTACTATAGAAAAGGCAATCCTCGGCGTATTTAAAATTTGCGACAGCAAAAAATAATTTTTTGAAAAATTCACTATAGAAAAGGCAATCATCGGCGTATTTAAAATTTGCGACAGTAAAAAATTATTTTTTGAAAAATTTACTATAGAAAAGGCAATCCTCGGCGTATTTAAAATTTGCGACAGTAAAAAATTATTTTTTGAAAAATTTACTATAGAAAAGGCAATCCTCGGCGTATTTAAAAGTTGCGAAAAATTATTTTTTGACAAATTCACTATAGAAAAGGCAATCCTCGGCGTATTAAAAATTTGCGACAGTAAAAAATAATTTTTTTAGAAATTTACTATAGCAAAGGCAATCCTCGGCGTATTTAAAATTTGCGAGAGTAAAAAATTATTTTTTGAAAAATTTACTATAGAAAAGGCAATCCTCGGCGTATTTAAAATTTGCGACAGTAAAATATTATTTTTTGACAAATTCACTATAGAAAAGGCAATCCTCGGCGTATTAAAAATATGCGACAGTAAAAAATAATTTTTTGAGAAATTTACTATAGAAAAGGCAATCCTCGGCGTATTAAAAATTTGCGACAGTAAAAAATAATTTTTTGACAAATTTACTATAGAAAAGGCAATCCTCGGCGTATTTAAAATTTGCGACAGCAAAAAATAATTTTTTGAAAAATTCACTATAGAAAAGGCAATCATCGGTATATTTAAAATTTGCCACTGTAAAAATTTATTTTTTGAAAAATTCACTATAGAAAAGGCAATCCTCGGCGTATTTAAAATTTGCGACAGTAAAAATTAATTTTTTGACAAATTTACTATAGAAAAGGCAATCCTCGGCGTATTAAAAATTTGCTACAGTAAAAATGTATTTTTTGACAAATTCACTATAGAAAAGGCAATCCTCGGCGTATTTAAAATTTGCGACAGTAAAAAATATTATTTTGACAAATTTACTATAGAAAAGGCAATCCTCGGCGTGTTTAAAATTTGCGACAGTAAAAAATTATGTTTTGAAAAATTTACTATAGAAAAGGCAATCCTCGGCGTATTTAAAATTTGCGACAGCAAAAAATAATTTTTTGAAAAATTCACTATAGAAAAGGCAATCATCGGTATATTTAAAATTTGCCACTGTAAAAATTTATTTTTTGAAAAATTCACTATAGAAAAGGCAATCCTCGGTATATTTAAAATTTGCGACAGTAAAAAATTATTTTTTGACAAATTCACTATAGAAAAGGCAGTCCTCGGCGTATTTAAAATTTGCGACAGTAAAAAATTATTTTTTGACAAATTCACTATAGAAAAGGCAATCCTCGGCGTATTCAAAATTTGCGACAGTAAAAAATATTATTTTGACAAATTCACTAAATAAAAGGCAATCCTCGGCGTATTTAAAATTTGCGACAGTAAAAAATTATTTTTTGATAAATTTACTATAGAAAAGGCAATACTCGGCGTGTTTAAAATTTTCGACAGTAAAAAATTATTTTTTGACAAATTCACTATAGAAAATGCAATCCTCGGCGTATTTAAAATTTGAGACAATAAAAAATATTATTTTGACAAATTCACTATAGAAAAAGCAATCCTCGGCGTATTTAAAATTTGCGACAGTAAAAAATAATTTCTTGAAAAATTTACTATAGAAAAGGCAATCCTCGGCGTATTTAAAATTTGCGACAGTAAAAAATTATTTTTTGAAAAATTTACTATAGAAAAGGCAATCCTCGGCGTATTTAAAATTTGCGACAGTAAAAATTTATTTTTTGACAAATTTACTATAGAAAAGGCAATCCTCGGCGTATTAAAAATTTGCTACCGTAAAAATTTATTTTTTGACAAATTCACTATAGAAAATGCTGTAGAGCGCAAGTTAAGCGACCTACAACACATAAAAGTCCACACAGCAAATGTCCATAATAAAAATATTGCAATATGCTATGCGAAGCATCAACACAAATTTTACTACAAATGAATGAAGCATTCACGGCATGAATGAAATTATAGTAAACAAGCACAAAAGAAAGAAAGCAAAAGAATTTACAATTAAAGCTTGTTTGCATAACAAAGCGGTATAGCCATGCCAGTGAACTCATCACTAAGCAAGCATTGAACATATTGCCTGTAAGAACTTTGAGTATTGCGAAAAGCTTACTCGGCGCTTTCTGTGTGAAACCAATTCCAGGTGATCGATCGGTGAGAACACAATTTTTGCAAGCAATATTGATGAAGTAAGCGATTATTCGATAATATAAAAAGGCTGTACTATTGGAAATAAACCAGAGTTATTTTATACTCCACTTTGGCATTTTATTCAATAGAGCTCCCTTAGCTCCAACATGGATATCGATCAAGGTAAATAGAGCTTTCTGGCTCTCATACCGCTACCTTAATTGCACTAGAGCTCTTTAGCTCTAAACCACTTAAGGTGCCATCATTTGAGCTATCCGCAGCTCTCGTGATTAAAATCAACATTTATATTAAGACCAGACTTAGAGCTTTTTGGCTCTTACTTGGTCGAGATACAAATGCATAGAAGCTACACGTAGCTCTACCATTTGCATCTCCAAGTTAATATAAATAATTTAGTTTCTTATATCTTCAAGATTCTCATCAGCCATTGGCGATCACAAAAAAAGAAGGAAGAAACTTTACATGGCGATCCTGCCCAACTAAACTTGGAGTCGTCGGAGAAGACGAATGAGCAGCTACTCAGCCCATGGAAGGAATTAAAAAAATCTCTAGAGGAGGCGTTGAAAAATCCAACAGCGGGACCACGACCAATAACTTTGGAGGAGTACAGGAAAAGAGGCAAACATTCGGTGGAGTACACTGAGAAGCAGCAACCAACAAAAAAGAGGAGAGCTGGTTTCGAAGCTAAGACAAGGGCGGAGATAAAAAATTATCATCGCTTGCTAGTGATAGCAACAGGGGAACAACGGAATATATTTTTAAAGAAAATAAAAGAGCTTAAAAATAATAGAATAAATTATAGAAAAAATAAAAATAAAAAGTATTAAAAAATAATTAAACAACCAACTTTATAAGCTTTTCTTTTCAATTTGCTATAAGGGAATTTCACTTTCAACCGTTGTATTCTTCATTTCCTATAAGTTTCGAGAAATTTAACCATTTCTTACAGTGTCTTCATTGCGAATCAATTCCCACATCGGTCAAAAAAAAATATACCATCATGGGGAAAAAGGCTTCTAAAATGCAAACAGAGGAGATACTGATAAATAATAATGCAGGTTCCTCAACTAACAACATAACGCAAGACAATCGGAGTCTATCAGATATAGAGCTAATTCTGCTAGTACTTGCAATTATTGCTTTATGCTTAATAGTATTTTGGAAATTCAAGAAAGTTTTAATAAAACAAGTAAAGAAGCAAGTAGCGGTCGCAGCCGTTTAAAATAGAAAATGAGCTTGAAGGATTTAACAACGAAATTAAAAGACATATTAGAAAACTTCAAGAAAACTCCAAACAGGCAATACACTGCCAGTCACATTCTAAAGAAAGAAACAGAAGTTGAAGAAATAAGGGATAGCTTCATCACAAAATATAAAGAATTAGCAAAAACAAACGAAGAGCAAGCCATCGAATTCAAGAAGAGTTTTGACAAATTGTACAATAGCGTAATTGTAATTTTAAAAAATAAAACAAAAGATACGTTGAATAAAGAAACTGAAGAAATCAATATGCCAAACTTTGACATAGCTACTGCAGTGAAGGTGATACCAGAATTTGCTGGTGATCGTAAAAATCTAGACAACTTTCTAAATCTGGTGCAATTCCTACATGATGATTTATCAGAGGAAGCTCAAAAGAAAAGATTGCTAGATTTTGTTTTGAAAACTCGTCTAACAGCAACAGTAAGGAACAAACTGTGCATATTGCCAACACCTACCAACTTAGAAACGTTCCAAAAGAATCTGCGAGACATATTCAAAACAAACAAAACACCACTTAACATTCACACTGAGTTAGCAAAGATCACTCAATCCAACAGAAGTGTCACAGATTTCGCAACAAAAATTGAAGGTCTACTTGCACAATTGAACACCTTACAAATAACAGAGCAAGGTGAAGCAAATAGGTCATTGATCGTAAAATTAAATGATCAATTAGCACTTAATGCATTTAAAAATGGCCTGCAAGAACAATTAAAGCCAACAGTCTTTGCTGCAAGACCAAAATCGCTAAGCGAAGCTATACAAATAGCAGTAGAAATCGAAACACCAAGACACGAAGCAAATGTATACCAAACCATTAAGTACAATACTCGGAAAAACTTCAATAACAACCATAACGTTTCAAGAGGCAATTATCGCATTAAACCTCAACGGAACAATAATCGATCGTCTAACACACAAACCTATAGACACCACAATAACGGCCAACAGAATGGCAATAGATATCCTAGAAACAACATCCGTCAAAACAGTAGCACATCATATAGGAGGATACAAGTGGCCCAGTCGGGAAACGGACTAGGCCCCGAAGCAGAATCGGGGGACACATAATAAAAATATATAACATAAACAAAATTTTAACCAATTACATATCTGTACCCATAAATCTGTCATTCGGCAATAAAACATTCCTCATTGACACAGGAGCTGACATATCAATCCTGAAAACAAATGAGTTGAAATCAAGAGATGGAATTCAAGAGCATAATAAATGCAAAATCAAAGGTATCACACAGTCAGAATCCAATTCTCTAGGCACAATAAGGGCAAATATAAAGATAAATAATCAAGATATCCAGCAAGAATTCCACATTGTAGATGATACATTTCCTATAATGACTAGTGGAATATTGGGAAGAGACTTTCTCATA
Source organism: Dioctria rufipes (assembly GCA_963924295.1). NCBI lineage: Eukaryota > Metazoa > Arthropoda > Insecta > Diptera > Asilidae > Dioctria > Dioctria rufipes. The sequence goes on along the minus strand of CAWUPM010000722.1, from coordinate 12,042 downwards.
AAAAATTCTTGTAAGATAGATTACTATAATTTCACCATTTCATTATTTTTTAATGATACAAAACACACTTTGCCAATGTACACAAAATTACCTAACATAAAAGAAATAAAAGTTCCTGCTAGATCTGAAATAATACAAGTAATAAAAGCCGATATTACTGAAGATAGCGTAGTTTTGAATGAAGAAATTCAAGATGGAATTTATATAGCGAATTCCATCATACCCGCAAAAGGCATCGCTCATGTTAAAATCCTAAACACTTTAGACAAAGAAGTAACTTTATATAATCTCAAACCTAAAACAGAACCACTTCAAAATTATTACATTTTCAATATCAAGCAAGAAAATAAAAATAGATACAGTAAACTTCTAAAAGAATTAAATATTGAAAATCTAGATCAATATGCAACTAACTCTATTTTAGACATTTGTAAAAACTTCTCAGACATCTTCTATTTACCAGGCGACAAACTAACGGTAAATAACTTTTACAATCAAAAAATCTCCACTACTGATAAAAATCCGGTTTATATAAAAAACTACAGACTTCCGCAAACCCAAATTGAGGAAATAAACACTCAGATCGACAGTCTGATTAATGAAGACATAATTGAACCTTCAGTTAGTCCTTATAATTCACCACTATTGATCGTCCCAAAAAAATCAGATAAAGATACTAAAAAATGGCGTCTAGTTGTCGATTTCAGACAATTAAACAAGAAAATTCTAGATGATAAATTTCCATTGACAAGACTTGAAGACGTGCTAGACAAACTCGGAAGAGCTAAATACTTTTCCACACTAGACCTCACGAGTTCTTTTCATCAGATAGAATTAGAAAAGAAATCAAGACCATTAACGGCATTTTCCAGTAACAAGGGACATTATCAATTTAAAAGACTACCTTTTGGCTTAAAAATTTCCACTAATAGTTTTCAGCGAATGCTCTCAATAGCTTTGGCCGGATTAGATTCAGAAGCATTTCTTTATGTGGATGATATCATAATTTTTGGATGCAGTTTAAAACATCATAACCAAAATTTAATAAAAACTTTTAATAGACTGAGAAAGTACAATCTAAAATTAAATCCGCAAAAATGTAGATTTTTACAATCAGAAGTTACTTATTTAGGACATTTAATAACAGAAAAAGGTGTCAGGACTGATCCCAAAAAGTTTGACACAGTATTAAACTACCCAACCCCTGCAAATGCGGATGATGCCAGAAGATTTATTGCTTTCTGTAATTACTACAGAAGATTTATTCCAAACTTTGCTCATATGGCAAAACCAATAAATTCATTATCCAAAAAGAATACACCATTCATTTGGACAAATGAATGCCAAGAAGCGTTTTCGGCACTTAAATGCAAACTAGTAAATGCACCAATCTTGAAATATCCAAATTTTAACGAAAAATTCATTATAACTACAGATGCTTCACAATTTGCCCTTGGAGCAGTCTTATCCCAAGGTGAAATCGGCACAGATCTACCAATTTCGTACGCTAGTAGAACATTAACTAAACACGAACTCAATAAACCAATTATTGAAAAAGAACTCCTAGCAATACATTGGGCAATCAATTATTTCAGACCGTACGTATATGGTAAAAAATTCATAGTGGTCACAGACCACAGACCTTTGGTAAGTCTTTTCACTCATAGAAACCCATCTTCCAAGATGACAAGGATAAGGCTTGACTTATCTGACTATGACTTCGAAATTATCTATAAACAAGGAAAAATGAATACTAATGCTGACGCTTTATCGAGAATAAAAATAGATTCTGACATCCTTAAAGCGATGATACCTACATCGAATATAAATATAACAACTAGAGCAATGTCTAAAAATGACAATAAAAATAAGATTAAAGAGAAAGAGACCCAGTACGAATCCCTTACCAACATAAAGACTGATCACCTTTATGCATGGGAATGCATCTCGATTAATGAAGTACGAAGGGTCAAAACATTACGCTTTGAAATCAATAATAGCAGCAAAAATGCTAACAAACAAAATAGCTCTAGAAAAAGAATTATTGAAAGTTTGCCAAAGATAATAATTAATAAAAAGGGAGTAATAATCAAAATCAGTAATAATCCATATCACGACTTAGGTTTGATCTTGGAGACACTGATCTTTGAAATGAAGAAAATGAAAATAGAGTCACTATCGTTAGCGAAAGATGACATCATATTTCAATACATAAATGTCGACAAATTTAAAACAACATTTAATAAGCTGCAGCGCAAGATAAATATGAAAGATAGGCAAACAAATTTAAAGATATTAATATATATTTCTCCCAAAAAAATTACTGATGAAGTAATCAAAAGCAATATAATTAAAGAATTCCACAACTCTCCGCATGGAGGACACTCAGGTGTCAAAAGAACCATTAACAAAATTAAACAGAGGTACATATGGAAAAATTTGAACAAAATGGTTAAAAATTATATAAGTAGATGTGAAAAATGTGCTAAAAACAAGACTCTCAAACATACAAAAGAAAGAATGGTGATAACAGAGACACCATCTACAAGCTTTGAGATTATATCCATAGACACTGTAGGACCACTAAAGATATCAAACGAATACAGATATATATTAACTATACAGTGTGATTTGACAAAATATATCGAAGCCATTCCATTAAAGAATAAAGAAGCAATAACAGTAGCGAAAGCTCTAGTTAAAGATTGCATTTTAAAACATGGTAATTTTAAAACCATAAAAACTGACATGGGAACAGAATTCGTCAATGAGGTATTCACTAACATATGTAAATATTTAAAAATAAAACATGTAACATCAACACCATACCATCACCAGACTTTAGGCTCAATAGAACGAAATCATAGAGTATTAAATGAATATCTCTTATCATTCACCACAGACTACAACTGGGATGAATGGATTCCGTATTATACCTTCTGTTATAATACAACACCTCATTCTGATACGGGTTACTCCCCATTCGAATTAGTTTTTGGGAAATTATCAAGTCTATTCAATAATGTCGAACATAACGACAACAGCCCAATATACAATTACGAGGACTATGCTAACGAGCTTAAATTTCGTTTAAACAAAGCACACGAGAAAGCTAGAAATTCTCTAATCATAGCAAAAACGAACAGAAAAGAAAAATCTGATAGAACATTAAATGTAATAGATTTAGAAATAGGTAGTTATGTACTACTACATAAGAACGATAGAAGAAAACATGAATGTCCATATAGAGGACCATATAAGATAAAAAACATAGAAGGCGTAAATGTATACCTAGAAATAGATAATAAAATAAAGAAGGTACATAAGAATAGGTTAAAGCAAATAGATTATGAAGCTAAGTAAAATAACAATATAAATATGAAATGCAAACTAAAATAATCATTCATAATTAATCATTTTATTAACACTTTTGTTTTGTCAACATATGGATTAGACAATTACGTAAAATATATTACATATAAAAAAATATATAATATAATATGATAATATATAAATACTTAAACTTAATTTTGCTAATAGGAAACCTTAAATAATGGCTAAGATTTAATAATTTCAATTTACCAATTAAATACAAAAGAACATTAAGTTAGACAAATGAATAATTTATATTAAATGTATGAAAGAATGTATGAATGAAAATAAGTAACTATAGACATTATCTTAAATCATACTTTTAAGACTTAATGTAAACGTTTACTTCACTCAATATGGCCACACAAAAAAAAAATTTTTTTTAGTCTCACGCAAAAAATTTTTTTTTCCTCTTTACGGTGAGGATGTAGAGCGCAAGTTAAGCGACCTACAACACATAAAAGTCCACACAGCAAATGTCCATAATAAAAATATTGCAATATGCTATGCGAAGCATCAACACAAATTTTACTACAAATGAATGAAGCATTCACGGCATGAATGAAATTATAGTAAACAAGCACAAAAGAAAGAAAGCAAAAGAATTTACAATTAAAGCTTGTTTGCATAACAAAGCGGTATAGCCATGCCAGTGAACTCATCACTAAGCAAGCATTGAACATATTGCCTGTAAGAACTTTGAGTATTGCGAAAAGCTTACTCGGCGCTTTCTGTGTGAAACCAATTCCAGGTGATCGATCGGTGAGAACACAATTTTTGCAAGCAATATTGATGAAGTAAGCGATTATTCGATAATATAAAAAGGCTGTACTATTGGAAATAAACCAGAGTTATTTTATACTCCACTTTGGCATTTTATTCAATAGAGCTCCCTTAGCTCCAACATGGATATCGATCAAGGTAAATAGAGCTTTCTGGCTCTCATACCGCTACCTTAATTGCACTAGAGCTCTTTAGCTCTAAACCACTTAAGGTGCCATCATTTGAGCTATCCGCAGCTCTCGTGATTAAAATCAACATTTATATTAAGACCAGACTTAGAGCTTTTTGGCTCTTACTTGGTCGAGATATAAATGCATAGAAGCTACACGTAGCTCTACCATTTGCATCTCCAAGTTAATATAAATAATTTAGTTTCTTATATCTTCAAGATTCTCATCAGCCATTGGCGATCACAAAAAAAGAAGGAAGAAACTTTACAATGCAATCCTCGGCGTATTTAAAATTTGCGACAGTAAAAAATATTATTTTGACAAATTCACTATAGAAAAGGCAATCCTCGGCGTATTTAAAATTTGCGATAGTAAAAAATTATGTTTTGAAAAATTTACTATAGAAAAGGCAATCCTCGGCGTATTTAAAATTTGCGACAGCAAAAAATAATTTTTTGAAAAATTCACTATAGAAAAGGCAATCATCGGTATATTTAAAATTTGCCACTGTAAAAATTTATTTTTTGAAAAATTCACTATAGAAAAGGCAATCCTCAGCGTATTTAAAATTTGCGACAGTAAAAATTAATTTTTTGACAAATTTACTATAGAAAAGGCAATCCTCGGCGTATTAAAAATTTGCTACAGTAAAAATTTATTTTTTGACAAATTCACTATAGAAAAGGCAATCCTCGGCGTATTTAAAATTTGCGACAGTAAAAAATATTATTTTGACAAATTCACTATAGAAAAGGCAATCCTCGGCGTATTTAAAATTTGCGACAGTAAAAAATTATGTTTTGAAAAATTTACTATAGAAAAGGCAATCCTCGGCGTATTTAAAATTTGCGACAGCAAAAAATAATTTTTTGAAAAATTCACTATAGAAAAGGCAATCATCGGTATATTTAAAATTTGCCACTGTAAAAATTTATTTTTTGAAAAATTCACTATAGAAAAGGCAATCCTCGGTATATTTAAAATTTGCGACAGTAAAAAATAATTTTTTGACAAATTCACTATAGAAAAGGCAGTCCTCGGCGTATTTAAAATTTGCGACAGTAAAAAATTATTTTTTGACAAATTCACTATAGAAAAGGCAATCCTCGGCGTATTCAAAATTTGCGACAGTAAAAAATATTATTTTGACAAATTCACTAAATAAAAGGCAATCCTCGGCGTATTCACTATAGAAAAGGCAATCATCGGTATATTTAAAATTTGCCACTGTAAAAATTTATTTTTTGATAAATTTACTATAGAAAAGGCAATACTCGGCATGTTTAAAATTTTCGACAGTAAAAAATTATTTTTTGACAAATTCACTATAGAAAATGCAATCCTCGGCGTATTTAAAATTTGAGATAATAAAAAATATTATTTTGACAAATTCACTATAGAAAAAGCAATCCTCGGCGTATTTAAAATTTGCGACAGTAAAAAATAATTTCTTGAAAAATTTACTATAGAAAAGGCAATCCTCGGCGTATTTAAAATTTGCGACAGTAAAAAATTATTTTTTGACAAATTCACTATAGAAAAGGCAATCCTCGGCGTATTAAAAATTTGCGACAGTAAAAAATTATTTTTTGATAAATTTACTATACAAAAGGCAATACTCGGCATGTTTAAAATTTTCGACAGTAAAAAATTATTTTTTGACAAATTCACTATAGAAAATGCAATCCTCGGCGTATTTAAAATTTGAGATAATAAAAAATATTATTTTGACAAATTCACTATAGAAAAAGCAATCCTCGGCGTATTTAAAATTTGCGACAGTAAAAAATAATTTCTTGAAAAATTTACTATAGAAAAGGCAATCCTCGGCGTATTTAAAATTTGCGACAGTAAAAAATTATTTTTTGACAAATTCACTATAGAAAAGGCAATCCTCGGCGTATTAAAAATTTGCGACCGTAAAAAATAATTTTTTGAGAAATTTACTACAGAAAAGGCAATCCTCGGCGTATTTAAAATTTGCGACAGTAAAAAATTATTTTTTGAAAAATTTACTATAGAAAAGGCAATCCTCGGCGTATTTAAAATTTGCGACAGTAAAAAATTATTTTTTGAAAAATTTACTATAGAAAAGGCAATCCTCGGCGTATTTAAAATTTGCGACAGTAAAAAATTATTTTTTGAAAAATTTACTATAGAAAAGGCAATCCTCGGCGTATTTAAAATTTGCGACAGTAAAAATTTATTTTTTGACAAATTCACAATACAAAAGGCAATCCTCGGCGTATTAAAAATTTGCGACCGTAAAAAATAATTTTTTGAGAAATTTACTATAGAAAAGCAATCCTCGACGTATTTAAAATTTGCGACAGTAAAAAATTATTTTTTGATAAATTTACTATAGAAAAGGCAATACTCGTCGTGTTTAAAATTTTCGACAGTAAAAAATTATTTTTTGACAAATTCACTATAGAAAATGCAATCCTCGGCGTACTTAAAATTTGCGACAATAAAAAATATTATTTTGACAAATTCACTATAGAAAAGGCAATCTTCGGCGTATTTAAAATTTGCGACCGTAAAAAATAATTTCTTGTAAAATTTACTATAGAAAAGGCAATCCTCGGCGTATTTAAAATTTGCGACCCTAAAAAATAATTTCTTGAAAAATTTACTATGGAAAAGGCAATCCTCGGCGTATTTAAAATTTGCGACAGTAAAAAATTATTTTTTGAAAAATTTACTATAGAAAAGGCAATCCTCGGCGTATTTCAAATTTGTGACAGTAAAAAATTATTTTTTGAAAAATTTACTATAGAAAAGGCAATCCTCGGCGTATTTAAAATTTGCGACAGTAAAAAATTATTTTTTAAAAAATTTACTATAGAAAAGGCAATCCTCGGCGTTTTTAAAATTTGCGACAGTAAAAAATAATTTTTTTAAAAATTTACTATAGAAAGGCAATCCTCGGCGTATTTAAAATTTGCGACAGTAAAAATTTATTTTTTGACAAATTTACTATAGAAAAGGCAATCCTCGGCGTATTAAAAATTTGCTACAGTAAAAATGTATTTTTTGACAAATTCACTATAGAAAAGGCAATCCTCGGCGTATTTAAAATTTGCGACAGTAAAAAATATTATTTTGACAAATTCACTATAGAAAAGGCAATCCTCGGCGTATTTAAAATTTGCGACAGTAAAAAATTATGTTTTGAAAAATTTACTATAGAAAAGGCAATCCTCGGCGTATTTAAAATTTGCGACAGCAAAAAATAATTTTTTGAAAAATTCACTATAGAAAAGGCAATCATCGGTATATTTAAAATTTGCCACTGTAAAAATTTATTTTTTGAAAAATACACTATAGAAAAGGCAATCCTCGGTATATTTAAAATTTGCGACAGTAAAAAATTATTTTTTGACAAATTCACTATAGAAAAGGCTGTCCTCGGCGTATTTAAAATTTGCGACAGTAAAAAATTATTTTTTGACAAATTCACTATAGAAAAGGCAATCCTCGGCGTATTCAAAATTTGCGACAGTAAAAAATATTATTTTGACAAATTCACTAAATAAAAGGCACTCCTCGGCGTATTTAAAATTTGCGACAGTAAAAAATTATTTTTTGATAAATTTACTATAGAAAAGGCAATACTCGGCGTGTTTAAAATTTTCGACAGTAAAAAATTATTTTTTGACAAATTCACTATAGAAAATGCAATCCTCGGCGTATTTAAAATTTGAGACAATAAAAAATATTATTTTGACAAATTCACTATAGAAAAAGCAATCCTCGGCGTATTTAAAATTTGCGACAGTAAAAAATAATTTCTTGAAAAATTTACTATAGAAAAGGCAATCCTCGGCGTATTTAAAATTTGCGACAGTAAAAAATTATTTTTTGAAAAATTTACTATAGAAAAGGCAATCCTCGGCGTATTTAAAATTTGCGACAGTAAAATTTTATTTTTTGACAAATTTACTATAGAAAAGGCAATCCTCGGCGTATTAAAAATTTGCTACCGTAAAAATTTATTTTTTGACAAATTCACTATAGAAAATGCAATCCTCGGCGTATTTAAAATTTGCGACAGTAAAAAATATTATTTTGACAAATTCACTATAGAAAAGGCAATCCTCGGCGTATTTAAAATTTGCGACAGTAAAAAATTATGTTTTGAAAAATTTACTATAGAAAAGGCAATCCTCGGCGTATTTAAAATTTGCGACAGCAAAAAATAATTTTTTGAAAAATTCACTATAGAAAAGGCAATCATCGGTATATTTAAAATTTGCCACTGTAAAAATTTATTTTTTGAAAAATTTACTATAGAAAAGGCAATCCTCAGCGTATTTAAAATTTGCGACAGTAAAAATTAATTTTTTGACAAATTTACTATAGAAAAGGCAATCCTCGGCGTATTAAAAATTTGCTACAGTAAAAATTTATTTTTTGACAAATTCACTATAGAAAAGGCAATCCTCGGCGTATTTAAAATTTGCGACAGTAAAAAATATTATTTTGACAAATTCACTATAGAAAAGGCAATCCTCGGCGTATTTAAAATTTGCGACAGTAAAAAATTATGTTTTGAAAAATTTACTATAGAAAAGGCAATCCTCGGCGTATTTAAAATTTGCGACAGCAAAAAATAATTTTTTGAAAAATTCACTATAGAAAAGGCAATCATCGGTATATTTAAAATTTGCCACTGTAAAAATTTATTTTTTGAAAAATTCACTATAGAAAAGGCAATCCTCGGTATATTTAAAATTTGCGACAGTAAAAAATAATTTTTTGACAAATTCACTATAGAAAAGGCAATACTCGGCATGTTTAAAATTTTCGACAGTAAAAAATTATTTTTTGACAAATTCACTATAGAAAATGCAATCCTCGGCGTATTTAAAATTTGAGATAATAAAAAATATTATTTTGACAAATTCACTATAGAAAAAGCAATCCTCGGCGTATTTAAAATTTGCGACAGTAAAAAATAATTTCTTGAAAAATTTACTATAGAAAAGGCAATCCTCGGCGTATTTAAAATTTGCGACAGTAAAAAATTATTTTTTGACAAATTCACTATAGAAAAGGCAATCCTCGGCGTATTAAAAATTTGCGACAGTAAAAAATTATTTTTTGATAAATTTACTATACAAAAGGCAATACTCGGCATGTTTAAAATTTTCGACAGTAAAAAATTATTTTTTGACAAATTCACTATAGAAAATGCAATCCTCGGCGTATTTAAAATTTGAGATAATAAAAAATATTATTTTGACAAATTCACTATAGAAAAAGCAATCCTCGGCGTATTTAAAATTTGCGACAGTAAAAAATAATTTCTTGAAAAATTTACTATAGAAAAGGCAATCCTCGGCGTATTTAAAATTTGCGACAGTAAAAAATTATTTTTTGACAAATTCACTATAGAAAAGGCAATCCTCGGCGTATTAAAAATTTGCGACCGTAAAAAATAATTTTTTGAGAAATTTACTACAGAAAAGGCAATCCTCGGCGTATTTAAAATTTGCGACAGTAAAAAATTATTTTTTGAAAAATTTACTATAGAAAAGGCAATCCTCGGCGTATTAAAAATTTGCGACCGTAAAAAATAATTTTTTGAGAAATTTACTACAGAAAAGGCAATCCTCGGCGTATTTAAAATTTGCGACAGTAAAAAATTATTTTTTGAAAAATTTACTATAGAAAAGGCAATCCTCGGCGTATTTAAAATTTGCGACAGTAAAAATTTATTTTTTGACAAATTCACAATACAAAAGGCAATCCTCGGCGTATTAAAAATTTGCGACCGTAAAAAATAATTTTTTGAGAAATTTACTATAGAAAAGCAATCCTCGACGTATTTAAAATTTGCGACAGTAAAAAATTATTTTTTGATAAAATTACTATAGAAAAGGCAATACTCGTCGTGTTTAAAATTTTCGACAGTAAAAAATTATTTTTTGACAAATTCACTATAGAAAATGCAATCCTCGGCGTACTTAAAATTTGCGACAATAAAAAATATTATTTTGACAAATTCACTATAGAAAAGGCAATCTTCGGCGTATTTAAAATTTGCGACCGTAAAAAATAATTTCTTGTAAAATTTACTATAGAAAAGGCAATCCTCGGCGTATTTAAAATTTGCGACCCTAAAAAATAATTTCTTGAAAAATTTACTATAGAAAAGGCAATCCTCGGCGTATTTAAAATTTGCGACAGTAAAAAATTATTTTTTGAAAAATTTACTATAGAAAAGGCAATCCTCGGCGTATTTCAAATTTGTGACAGTAAAAAATTATTTTTTGAAAAATTTACTATAGAAAAGGCAATCCTCGGCGTATTTAAAATTTGCGACAGTAAAAAATTATTTTTTAAAAAATTTACTATAGAAAAGGCAATCCTCGGCGTTTTTAAAATTTGCGACAGTAAAAAATAATTTTTTTAAAAATTTACTATAGAAAGGCAATCCTCGGCGTATTTAAAATTTGCAACAGTAAAAATTTATTTTTTGACAAATTTACTATAGAAAAGGCAATCCTCGGCGTATTAAAAATTTGCTACAGTAAAAATGTATTTTTTGACAAATTCACTATAGAAAAGGCAATCCTCGGCGTATTTAAAATTTGCGACAGTAAAAAATATTATTTTGACAAATTCACTATAGAAAAGGCAATCCTCGGCGTATTTAAAATTTGCGACAGTAAAAAATTATGTTTTGAAAAATTTACTATAGAAAAGGCAATCCTCGGCGTATTTAAAATTTGCGACAGCAAAAAATAATTTTTTGAAAAATTCACTATAGAAAAGGCAATCATCGGTATATTTAAAATTTGCCACTGTAAAAATTTATTTTTTGAAAAATACACTATAGAAAAGGCAATCCTCGGTATATTTAAAATTTGCGACAGTAAAAAATTATTTTTTGACAAATTCACTATAGAAAAGGCTGTCCTCGGCGTATTTAAAATTTGCGACAGTAAAAAATTATTTTTTGACAAATTCACTATAGAAAAGGCAATCCTCGGCGTATTCAAAATTTGCGACAGTAAAAAATATTATTTTGAAAAATTCACTAAATAAAAGGCACTCCTCGGCGTATTTAAAATTTGCGACAGTAAAAAATTATTTTTTGATAAATTTACTATAGAAAAGGCAATACTCGGCGTGTTTAAAATTTTCGACAGTAAAAAATTATTTTTTGACAAATTCACTATAGAAAATGCAATCCTCGGCGTATTTAAAATTTGAGACAATAAAAAATATTATTTTGACAAATTCACTATAGAAAAAGCAATCCTCGGCGTATTTAAAATTTGCGACAGTAAAAAATAATTTCTTGAAAAATTTACTATAGAAAAGGCAATCCTCGGCGTATTTAAAATTTGCGACAGTAAAAAATTATTTTTTGAAAAATTTACTATAGAAAAGGCAATCCTCGGCGTATTTAAAATTTGCGACAGTAAAATTTTATTTTTTGACAAATTTACTATAGAAAAGGCAATCCTCGGCGTATTAAAAATTTGCTACCGTAAAAATTTATTTTTTGACAAATTCACTATAGAAAATGCAATCCTCGGCGTATTTAAAATTTGCGACAGTAAAAAATATTATTTTGACAAATTCACTATAGAAAAGGCAATCCTCGGCGTATTTAAAATTTGCGACAGTAAAAAATTATGTTTTGAAAAATTTACTATAGAAAAGGCAATCCTCGGCGTATTTAAAATTTGCGACAGCAAAA